>JADRCO010000235.1:0-41801 GCA_021464525.1 Rhizophagus sp. LPA8_4_AMF | reverse complement strand
ATGATCAATTTTTAGTGGTAACATTTATTATTGATCTTTAGCTTGGTAGTATTTTTGGTCTTATTTTTTTTTTTTAATTGTATAAATAAATAAAATCATATGTATTATAAATTTTTATCCAATAAAAAATTTTAATATTCATCCTGTGAGATTTATGTATATCGCATCCCGGATGTTAGATTTGAGTGTTATACAGGGGTGCTAGATATAAATTTACCCTTTTAATAAAACAATTGTTTCTATTATTACAAAATCAATTTGATGATAAAAAGAGTTATTAAGTAGTATATCCATTAAAGTATATTTTACTTTTTTTACTAGAGCTATTAATATAATAATTTGGTTGTTGAGTAGCCTATTATATACGATCTTGTCAATATTTATCACGTGATAAATTATTTCCTAATATAGTAAAGAGTGTAATTTATGATACTAATTTATTAAAAATTTATTGGCTAAATTCTAATAAATATAAATAAGTGTATTGTTAGTGAACACGTGGTTCAAATCAACTCTACCACTAAACGTCAAATTTATTTATCTATGTTAAATGTAAAATATAAAAGCAGCTCGAATTCGACACCGAATTCGACAGTTTTTTATAAATAAAAATTATGGGAAGGCCTAGAGATTCAAAAAAAAATGTTCCTTCTCCTACGACTACCTCAGTTACTGGCTCTTCAAAATCTTCAGCACCTTTAAAAATAAAAATACCTAGAAGTGAAGCTTTACTAAGAGATAAACAAAAACGTCGACTTTATACAGGTACAAAGAAAAGACCTATTATATTAGGTAAAATACCTGAGGATGATGATATCGAAGAAAAAGATATTCCCATTGAAGAACAATTTATATTAAGGTTGATGGTTCCAGAGGATGTTAAACAAAGGTTTAGAGAAAAAGTTAAAACCGGAAAATTTACTGACGATATTGGGATTATTTTTAAAGGTAAATTAATTGAAGATTTATTTCAAATCAAAAAAATAATAATTTTTTTTTGATTCAATTTATTTTAATTAGATCCTCGTCGTGCAATATTCACTTTTGAAAATCAAAAATATCGTGCTAAGTTAGTCGATTTACCTTGTATTATTGAGGCTCAGAAGACTTTTAATAAAATTCAGTACTATAAAGTTGCTGATATCTGTCAGGTAATCCAATAATCCATTTATTCAGTTTAATATATAATGATTTTCAATAAATTCGAAAAAAAAAATTTTCAATTTATTTTTAATTTAAATTTAAATAGATGTTAGTTGTAGAATCTCAAATTCATGATGACGAACAGTTATTTACTGAAAATTCTAAATCTTCAAATGTTGACGAATTTGAATGGCCTGATGGATTAACAACACATCCTTTGAAGAATGTCAGGAAAAGAAGATTTAGAAAACGTATCTCTGCTAAGGTAAAGTTTATTTAATATTTTTGATGCGTTCTTATGTACCGCTTTGGGTTGAATTATGGAATGAGGTAGTCTCTTACAAATTTATAAAGTTCAGAGGTTTAAATTTGATCTTCTTATCATGACTATTCAAAATAAATACATATAAATTTTTTTATTTTCAAAAAGTTAAGCAAGAGGATGGTAAAAATTAGTTGTAAACATCCTATCTGAAAATTAAATAGACCAAAGAAAAATTTGCTATTTGAAATGATGATTATAGTTAATTTACGCGTTTTGAGTGCTTCTACTCTAGCTAACTAATCCTTCTTACTGATTATTATTATTTCCACATCAAATATCTAAATTAAACTATATAATCTTACGAATATCCTGATTCTGATATCAATTATAATAATGATTATATTTACTAAATTCGATTCATTTTATAATACACGTGATGCTATTGATAATATAGAAAATTGAAGACATCGAAAAAGAGGTTGAAAAATTATTGCACGAAGATTCGTTAGCAGAGGAAGTTAAACTTGGTACTTATATTTATAATAATAATCATTTCTTTCATTTAAAATATTTTTTTTAACCAGTGAGTTTCAAATTAATCGAAACAAAGTATGGGAGGATGCAATTGACTCAGAAACAGCAACACCAGCTGCATATATTGGGTCAAAAGCACATGAGGAAGAAGAACAAGAGGAGGTTGAAGAAGTACAAGGTGAAGAAGATGATTATGATGTAGAATTAGAAGAAGATACGACGGTATTAGGCGAGGAAATTCTTGATGAGGATCAATTTTCAACACCCGATGACGATTTGCAAAAGGAGTTCGAAAACGCTCTTGAAAGATTTGATGAAATGTCTGACTCTAGTGATAAAAATGAAGATGAAGAAACAACAGAGTCAGAAGAATCTACTTCAGAATCGGACGAGGATGAAGATCGTATGTCATTAATAAAATCAAATGAATATATTTTTTTCATACTGTATATTAATTTTATCTATGATATTTTTTAGCTGAATTGACACAAATATTGAATAAACGAGAAGAATTAACTACCGATATTTCTAGATTAGAAGATGAAATTAAAAACTTTGAATCACATTTCGCTTCTGCAATTAATCCGTTAATACAGGTTTGGTTGTTTGGTTCTTATTAAATAAATCGCATCTTAAAAAAAAAAAAATTTTTTACAATTAAATTTCATTAATAATAATAGGAACGACTTACCGGTAAAATTACTTCAGCTAAAGAAGATTTGGCACAAAAGCAGCAAGAAATTGAAACTGGAGATAAACGAATTGCTGAAATTCAAGAGAGAATGAAAGCTCAGATGGCCGAATTAAAGAGACTTTCAAAAGAAAAAATGAAAGGAAAGAGAAGAGAATCGGATGAAGATTCAGAAAATGAGACAGAAAATGAGAATTCATCAGAAGATGATGATGATGAGCAAAATGAAGAAGAAAATAAAAAGGATGATAAGCAGGAGGAAGATAAGGATTCTAAAAAAGATGATTCAATGTTTCTTCTCGGCGAAGATGAATTTTATGAAGAAGAGTTAAATAATAAGGATGATGATGGTGATGGTGATAACAAAGAAGAAACTATGACCGTAGATAACGAAGGACAAGATGAAAATGAGGGTGATATAATGGATATTGATGATGACAGAGAAAAATTTAAAGAAGGTAGCGAAAAAAGTCAAAATAGTAACGATGAAGGTTAATAAGAGTGTAAACCTGTATATTTAAAAAATATGATAATCCCTAATTTATATATTAAATTGCATTTAGCAATTAAATTGGAAGATTTAAAAGATTTTAATTTGAAGGAAATTAGTTCTTTGCTCCAAATGTAACATATATTAAAGAGTTATAAGAAAACTTTTGAATGTGTAAATTGTTAACTTACTTTTTATAGATTCATATAAATAAAGTGATCATTTAAAAAATGATTGATATATTTTGAATATATTTTAACATCCGGACAATCTTTTAAATATCTTCAAAAATTTAGAGTAAGTGATAAAAACAAACTTTTGAATTATCAGTTGATTCATCATCTTAATCTAGAATTGAACTAGCCAAGTATGTTTGCTATTAGAATAATATTTGAAAAGAATAATATCTGTTTACTGTTTTATGGGATAAAAAACCAGATAAAAAAAATACTGAGAATCTAGCCATCTTTTATACACTTGTTATATTTCTCTAAAAGAGATTTTACGTTTTCATCAATCTGGGGAAGCGAATCTGCGATCCTTTTTTCAACCTAAAAATAATATCCACGTTAAAATAAAAGTAAAATCAACTAAAAATAAATAAAAAAATAAAACCTTTTCCCAGTTCGATTCCATTATTAACCACTCTTCATTGGTAAATAAGCGCTTAATTGGACTACGAAAATTATCCTCCGGTAAAAATAAAATCCGATATCTTGCAATAGCACATTCACTATTAACAAGCCTTTCGATAGCCGAATTTAATGAAGTCTATGAGATAAAGGCTTATTAAATAACAGACAATAATGAAATATGTAAAAGATAGAGATTTCGGACCTCAACTGATGACAGGTCTTGGTAATATATGTTATCCGTATCCTGTTCAACAGCAAAATCCGCACCTTGTTCATTTTTATCAAGTGGGAGTGGCGTAATATATCCAACTTGATATTGCTTCTTTATTGTTCGCTCTTCATTAAATCAGCATCTCGTCTTTTTTTTGAAACATAATCGCTTTGATCAGAAGTTGATTCTCCCTAGGTGATATAACAAAGAGGTTTAAAGTTAGCAATCAAACTTGGAACGAACGGAACAAAAACATTGATCTTACCTTTTCGCGAAATTCGGCAGACCTTTCTATATAATAAGATGAAAGTCTCAATGTATTTAAATCACCAGACATTTAGTAGTTCGGAGCTATTCTCAAAGATCTCTCAAGATTTCGTTGATTTCGCCTCTACCAAATGATAAATTAATATTTTCAAATATATATATATATGGCCATATAATAAAAACCGCAATTACTTACTGTCTCAAACTCCTTGTCCAATTCTGCAAAAAACTCGACAATTTCCCTTCTTTCAAAAGTATCGCTGACATTATCGGATATTTTTTTAACCGTTTCTTTATCCCAGCCTGTACAATAGGTGGATCAATAACCCTCTCGACCGTTCTTGTGAGCGCATTCTGGATTTCTTGTTTGCTATCTGATGTGAAATACCAATTTATATTTCAGATAATTAAGACAGTTTAGAACATCAAGTCCTTAGGATTGGAATTGTACACATAGGTATCCGTATAATAGTCAAATTCCATATCCAAAAAGAAGGTTACTGTTAGTGATATTAAACATCATAATTTTAATAAAATAATCTGTTGGACTATTACAATAAATGGAAGTTTTAATGACAATATATATTCTGGAATAGAGGCCCAGGCTGAGGCACTAAGAGCCATTACGAACACGTAACAAGTCATAGCGATTTACCCACAGCACTCTAATCCAAACATCGGCCAAAGGGCTGAACCATATGGACGTAGGATACCATCAACGATTATAACTGTTGAAAAATACTTAACTGTACTTTTGTAAAATTTTAATTATTTACAGGATAGCGACGCGTTACAACAAAATGAAAAATTAGCAGGGGATCATCGCATAAATTATTCCCCTGTTAGTTAATCTACATTTTTTTGTCGCACAGGAGTACATGCATATCCTTACACAGGTGGCTCAGCAAAAAAATCTCCCGTCACCGCTAGATTCCAAGGACCTTAATTTCCGTCCAATATATGTGGTAATAATATTAACAGAGGGCTCAGGTTGGATCAAATTCTGAGCACTACTAAGATCTCTTATTGCAGTAAGAAAATTAAGTGATGTTATAGTACCCACGAAATTCTCGACATGGATTAAGTGAAGCGAGCTGGGCCACAGCTTTTATGCTAACATTATCACACCCTTTCAGATCGAGATATTTTAAATTAAGACATGAACAAGCAATTTCTTTGATAGCCATATCGGCAATTTCACAAAATCTAAGGCTAAGATGCTGGAGCTTTGGGCAGGAATGAATAATATTACAAATCGATATTTCAGAAAATTCTGTGCGATATATTTAGATATTCTAATTTATGGCATGAATTTGCGATTGCATATAGACCTTTATCAGTTATTAATCAAGTATCATAGCTATACGTATACATTCCCAAGTTGAGATACTTCAGATTGGGGTATGATTCTGCTATTCGGTTTAGTGTTTTATCACTATATCCTGAGCTACAATGAAAATCTAAATGAACTATATTTGGGAACAGACGCGCAATACGATTAAATTTTTTATCTGAAAGTTTATGGTAGTGTGAAATTTCTAGATGAGTTAGACTTGAGGCACTTGGGCTTTTGTCTTCTACCTACCATTTTCATAAAAATTTTATGTTTTCTCCACGTTAGCTCAACACGCCTCCATAGAATGGGAGCACCGCATCTGTACCACAATCGGCAAACAAATAAAATAGGATAAAGTGACTTATTTACTAAGAAATATAAAATAGGCTCTATTAAAAACACTTGAATGCGCCATAAATAACCTGCATTATCAAAATAACCTTTTTCTGTCCTTCGGTCGCACAGACTGACCGTGTGATCTGTCGCACAGGAGTATATGCTTGTGGCTCAGGAAAAAATGTCCGCTCCGGAATTACAAATTTTCGCATTAAATATATCTTGTTAAAAAACTGGGCAATCATGTCAAGTATTAACCATAAATCTGATCTAAGCGAAACACTTGCTCAATTATATGAAGCGCTATTATATAAGAAGAAGGATATAATAGCTATTCAGGAAAAATCGTTCATATCTTCTCTGTCATGTACCTGTTTGAACGTCAAGGGAGCATCTTTAGATATATTCGCCAGGGTTTCTTTGATTTTATAAATATATCTAAGATCTTCTTCAACCCAATCCCCATTCTTAGCAATGGAAATTTTACAACCTTTATAAATGTCGGAGAATCCTCTAAAGTTTACTGCAACAACTTCTCTATCTCTCGCTAGTATTGTTGCAAGATTATAAGAAAATTTGTCACTTTTCAACAGTAAACCTTCTAAACCTTCTTCTTTAGTTTCTTTGCCGAAGAAAATTTGAGGCTTCTAGCAACACATACTTTACTATAAAATTCCGTCTCTTTCGTCCCTTCCATTAACCTGCTTTTGATAAAAAAATATTTTGCAAATCGGTAAGTCAAGGCCTTAATCACCACTGTAGGGATGGAATCGACTCGAGTCGATTCTGGAGCTGATCTTAAATTTAAAAGATTCTGGATCTCTTGGCTTAACGAAGCCGAATTCGAACCGACTTCAAAGAACCGACTCAAATTGAGTCATCTGTCAAGATTTTGACGATCACATACCAACTATCTTTTGAAGACCAATCAAAATTTTTCTGATTGATCATCATCACATCGAATTAGAACCGACGAACCGATTTCCATCCCCCTGACTCCGTAATTATCTACATAAACCGAATCCTTCTTCTTGATGCGTCTTAATATTCCCACGGATTTCATGGATTTCCATTGCAACATACGATTTTCGGATTATGCATTCATCACGTGATAATTAAATATTTGTAGTGCAAAAATCATTCATCCTTTTTTAATTAATACAAATCAATACAAATCAATTCGTAGAGTTATATCTACAAAAAAAGGAAATTAAGAATGGGATGATAAATAATACATGATAAAGAATCTCATTTATATGCATATCGAATCGGAATTGTAAGTACTTCAACTCCGTTAAAGGATTCCCTATAATTATGGCGAACAGCCGAATAACCAACTAACAAAATTCACTTCCTATGATGACAACTTCAATTCTTTTATTGGGTGATTCTCTGACAGAAGGATACAGTAAATATGGTACCGTTTATCATCCTTATGGAATCCAACTTAGGAAAAGATTCGAGGAAGCTGGAACAGAAGTTGAGGTAGAAAGCAAAAAAATAAAAATTAAATATCGGGTTCCCAATTTAATTATACGCAATATATTATTAACTATTACAGGTAACAATAGAAGGTCAATCAGGAGCTCGTGTTGTAAGTAATTATGAGAATCGTCTTCGGAGAGCAATAAGCAAACAAACTGATAAAGGAAAGAAGTTTGATTATGTTGTCATATTAGGAGGTAGTGAAGAAAAATTTTCGTTTCGTTTTCTCCTTTTTATTATTTTTTTTTTTTTACATATTCGTTTTGATAATTTAGGTACAAATGATGTTTATAATCTTTTGGATACTAATAAAATATTTAGCAAATTAAAAGGACTTTATGATATTTGTGAAAATCATGGTGCGATCGTATTTGCATTAACTATTATGGAAATGGAGAACATTGATGTGAGTATTGACTATGTTTTTTAGATTACTTATTTATTTTAATAATACATTATTTTAATCTTTTGTATTAGAATGAACCCGAAAAAAGAAGGAAGGAAGTGAATGAATTGATAAGGTTAGAAATTAACAAACAATTTCATTTATTTCTAATGAAACTAATATTTATTTTATAAAATTTTTATAATAGAAATTATTCAGCGGAGAATGATAAAATTATATTATGTGATTTATCAAAAGAACTTCCTGTAAATTCTATCCCAGAAGATCAAAAAGAATTATATTGGGATGATGGTGTTCATTTAACAGTTGAAGGCTACGATCATATGGGTGATATAATTTTTGAAGCATTATATAGTCAAATCAAGAAATAATATAAGAACCGATGAATAAATCTTGATTCGGTTTAAATAATAATACTTCAGGTTTAAAAACTTGCTTGTGAGAAAAGTCATAATAAAATGATTTTTAAACAAATTGTTTGTTACTAATTGTAGAAAATCATGGCACTAACAATTTATATTACAATGAAAGTTCTGATTTTTCCTCCATTAATTCTTTTTACAAGTGCTAACCCTATTATATAATTCATACAAATATTTTCCTGCTAATGATCAACAATCATTAACCAATTCTTTACCTACAAATTTACAATCCATTAACGTGTTAAAGTTATTTTTTTTCCATACACTTCCTCAATTAACTCTCTATATCAAACAATAATTCGTCAAATATTGATGTTTATAATTTCGATGCATATTTCAATAGCACCCTTGATAAAATTAACATAAGGCTGCTATTTCGTGAATGATATGTAAAAAGAAAGGCTTGAAAAGCCGTAAAACGATTTTGTGTAGGTTCTTTGTTCGGTGTCTGCAGACATATTAATAATGAAAAGGCTATTCGGGAGGTATTGCGAGTTAGAGGGTTAATAACGTTATGCCTGAAAATTTTACAAAAGAACATTAATACGAAAATTTTAAATACCCGTGACTTTCAAACGCTATTTCAATCATAAAGGTGAGTACGTAAATAGTATAGCTCAACATTCGAATTTATATTTCCAAACTCTTGTCTTTCATAATTGCTTATGAAACTGGTACATTTCTTCCCTTTACAAGATTATGTCGATATTTAAGAGAGTTATTGATAAAAGACTTTAAGGCCGTGAAGTTCTTTAAAAAAAGGCCAACCCCTTTATTCAATGAAAACAGACGAGAAAGTTTATGTCAATCCTTCTGTCGAAATAGTAATATGGGTAATTTGGCAAAATCTTTATTAGCTATCATTGACGTTCCAAAGCATATGGAATTTTGGCATCCGAAAGAAAGGAACATAGAACTTAGAGACAAAGAAGAACTGTATCTCGAAAAAGTGAAATAATCTATACATAAATCTAGTCTTACTAATTACAAATCATCCGAAAAAAAGCGCAAGCATTAAATTAACAATTGAATTTACAAAACTCATTGTGGGTAACTAAGGTTCCTACTTGTTTAACAAACTTAGGCTTATATAATTGAATTTTTTTCTGTGGCTGTAACTTCGTACACCAGACTAATGATACTTTTCCAACACATATTCATAAATGACTAGAACCGAATCTCTTTATAGTCAGCTCACAAGGAACCAAGTATAACCACGATAAAGAAGAAAAGGATGCAAAGAATATAACGCGGATCAGACAGTTGTTGGTGGCAAAAACACTATTGGATTGTAGTTGGGATTTGTATTAGAGAAAGTCTCATAATATCAACTTGACAAAAATCCACTGAAGACAAAGCGAGAGTATGATGATGTTACTTTCTTCAATTAATCAATTCTAAGGATAAGGATGGTTTCTTAAGTACATTAGACAAAAGTATTGTTGAACAGATGTGTAGTGATGTAAAGAGAGAAGAAGAAAAACAGAAGATAATATGGAGCAAGATATTAAGGTGTTTCTTGGTAATATTATTGATCATGATATCAAAATCATTAAAGATCCGATGTCTGAAGGAACATGTATAGTTAACGTTTCTATCCTCTCTGAATTCTTTACCTAAAAATGATATGTTTCATACGGAGAAACTGATCTAATGGAAAAAATACTATTATTTCTTAAAGAATTCTCAGTTACTGAAATGAGTGGACATCTAATAAAAAATGATTGGGCACATTTCGAGGATTATCAGATGAAGATCATAAAGATGTTAAAGACTGTAATGAACTAATTTGCAGAATTAATCCCAAGTTCTGATATTACTTAACAATAACGACATTTCCCTTACCTAATATATGGGCAGATATGGCAAAGGCTTGTATAGTAATATTAGACTTGTTGGAATATGAGGTTTGTACAAGTAAGTCTCAGAAGAAATTAAAAGATCGCAAAATTAACATTCTCAGTTAGCGTTGACTAAAAGCATGAAAATAATAAAATAATACAGGATTTTATGAGGTGAAGGTGGATTTAAAGTTGACAACAAGAATGATTAATACTCTTACAGAAATGCTAAGAAACAATATTTTGATCACGGAATTTATAAGCTAAATTGTATGCTTGTATCGTTTAGAAATAAATCAATCTACTCCTAATTTAGCAAGATCTGTTTATCATTGAAATGATTAACTTTAAACGCAAAGTATTGTGATTAATATATTATTGGTTATCGTTGTTGATTTGTCTCTTATCTAACATACGAAGGTTTTACATTAAACCTTTTTAAAACTTTGTGGATTGTCAAGTGACACACTCATAAGGCTACTTTTTAGCCCTGTATAAATAATAAATAATAATATTTCTGATTATTATACAATAAGTTATTCCGAATATTCACTTTATTTTCCCTTTTTTTCCTTTGTACCCCAATATTTCTTATACAATATTAGAAATATTCGGATTTTTTATATAAATAAAGTAAAGCGTGCATTCATACAATTTTTTTTTTTAGGATTCCTTCCTTCGCTTTGCTTTTTTTTATGAAATAGAATTTAAAGAAATTAACCGAAGGAATCGATTTAAAGATAAAGATGAAACCAACGAAGACCATTACTTTAATAACATGGGCGTTGTTAGCCTTGGCAGCTAGCGAAAGTAGAGCTCATGCTATTAATAATAAATTAACCTCTACTTCAAACATCTCAAGAAGCAAAGGAAATTTTGGACCGGAACTTGCTCATCGATCATATGTAGTTCCAAATTCGTTACGTACTACGGGCCCTTCCATTAGCGCATTAACATCACCAAACGAAGAGTTATCAGCTCAAGAAATTGCTATCAAATTCATTAAAGAAAGCCTTCATCCAGATGCTGAGTTTAAAATTAAAAATATATATAAATCGGAACATAACGGAGTTACTCATGTATATATTAAACAAATTTATAATGGATTAGAAGTTGTTAATGGTGACTTAAATGTTAACATTGACAAATATGGTAGAGTAATCTCTTATGGTGATAGTTTCGTTTTACCGCCATCACTTGGTCAAAATAAATGTTCCGATTTCTCTAATCAACCCGAAGAAGAGAATATTTTTATGAAAAATGGAAAATATTTTGTCGCTTCTAATTCTCGTCAAGTTTATATTTCTACTCGTCCTTTAGATTTTTTAAATCATGGAAAAAAGAATGTAAAAGGTAGCGATAAACATAATACAGTTAAATATAAGGTTAATGATTCAGGAAAAATTATATCACCATTTGAGGCATTAAACTCGTTTTCATCATACATTGATAAACAAGCTATTAAACCAGAAAAATTACAATATTATGAATCATTTGATGATCAAGATTATTTAATGGTTGAAAATGTTCCTTTCGCTTTATCACCAGTTAAAATATCACAAAATTATATTCAATTGGATGATATGTCATTGCAATTGGTTTGGGACTTACAAATTGAAATGGAAAACAATTGGTATCATGCACATATTAATGCTAATACAGGTGAATTAATTGCATTGATGGATTGGGTTGCGGATGCAACTTATAATATATTCCCATTAGGTGTAAATGATCCTTCAGATGGTGATCGGGAATTAGTTACTGATCCTAATGATGTTATTTCTTCACCTAATGGCTGGCACAGTCAAGGGGAAAGAAATTTTACCAATACTATTGGTAATAATGTTTATGCTCAAGAAAATTTAAATGGAAGATGGGAATGGGAAAATAATTATAGACCCGAGGGTACTGAATTTTTAATATTTGATTTCCCATTGAATTTATCTGAACCACCCAAAACTTATATTGATGCTGCCGTAACCAATCTATTCTACTGGAATAACATGGTAATGGTTTAAACAAATTTACAATTAAATTAATTCGCCAAATATTTTTAAAATATGCATATATATATTAAGTATATAATTTATTCTCTTTCCTTTCAACAGGTTCACGATTTGTTTTATAGATATGGTTTTAATGAAGTCGCTGGCAACTTCCAACAAAATAACCACGGTAAAGGAGGCAGAGAAGGAGATCCAGTAATTGCAAACGCACAAGATGGATCCGGATATAATAATGCCAACTTTGCCACACCTCCGGATGGTCAACACGGTAAGATGCGCATGTACGTTTGGGACATATCTAATCCATGGAGGGATGGTGATTTAGAATCAGGAATTATTGTAAGTGATAATTATAGAGCAAAATAAGCATTTTTTTTTTAAAAAAAAACAATATAGTAATTTTTATAATGAATAGGTCCATGAATATTCTCATGGAATTTCCACACGATTGACAGGAGGACCAGCTAATAGTGGATGTTTAGGATGGGGAGAATCAGGTGGTATGGGAGAAGGATGGGGAGATTTCTTTGCTACCATTTTACGTATGAAACCCGAATTTAATAGTACTAAAGAATTTGGTATGGGTAATTGGGCTAATGGAGATAATGGAATAAGAAAATACCCTGTAAGTATAAAATATTAAAAAAAAAGTGAAATATTGATTAAAAACTAATATTAACCTTATAACTATTCTTTACGTAGTATTCTACTTCGAAGGATACTAATCCTGAAACATATAAACATATAGATAAACCTGAGTATTGGGGTGTTCATGCTAAAGGGTAAATATATTTATACATAATTTTTTTTTGTTGAACCTTTTTTTTGGGGCAAATATTAATTGTAATTATTACTTTTTCACTCAATTTATTGTAAAAGAGAGGTTTGGGCAGAAATATTGTATGAAGTATATTGGAACTTGGTAGGAAAACATGGGTTTACATTAGAATGGTTCCCTCCTACGGTAGATCAAGATTCATATAAGTGGTATACAACCAAAGCAACTTCTGATGGCATTGATACGCTTAAATATCCAAAACATGGTAATACATTAGCATTACAATTGGTCGTTGATGGTATGAAATTACAACCATGCCGTCCAACATTCATTGATGCGCGTGATGCAATAATTCAATCAGATGAAATTTTAACTAATGGTGAAAATAAATGTGAACTTTGGAAAGGTTTTGCAAAACGTGGTCTTGGTGTTAAAGCTAAAGTTATTGGGTCAAATCCTTGGGGCGGGCTTCACGAAGAAGATTTCCATGTTCCTGTAGATTGTGAAAATAGTCCTGATGATGAAATTTAAAGTGGACCTTACTTGCTTTTTTTACATAATGTAGTAGTAAAGTTTGTCTCTTGTTACATAATTTTCAATTTTTTCTTTCAATAAATTATATATGAAAGTTAATTAAATAATTTATTTGAATTTTTTGACCAAAATTGGGAAATGAACCTGTGACACTATGTTCATTCTATATAAATTAAGAAAAGATAAAATAAAAACAGCCCGAGAAAATAAAATAAAATAAAATAAAATAATAATACAGTAAAATCAATTAATTATATAATCTTAAAAAAATTTTTTTTAGTTACTGCGTTGTTTATCAAAAATATCAATAATTTCTTCTATGATTTTAACACCATGTTGAGCTTCTTCTTTTTTCAATATTAAAGGAGGTATTATTCTAACGGTTTGATTAGAAGCTGTAATAATTAATAAACCTCTTTCCCTAGCTAAACCTACTAAAGGACTTGGATCAACAGAAAATTGTATACCAAGTATTAAACCTTTTCCTCTAATATTGGTAATTAAAGAAGGATATTTTGAAGCTAATCTTTTGAATTCATTAACGAAATAATCTCCTACATTATTAACATTACTTAATAATTCGGGTGTATTAATACGACGTACAACAGATAAAGCAGCCCTACATGCCAATGGATTACCACCAAATGTAGTACCATGATCACCAATTTTTATGATATTAGCTACTTTTTCGGTGGTAATTATGGCCCCAATTGGAAAACCGTTTGCAAGTGGTTTTGCCAAGGTTAATATATCTGGATGACAAGATTTTGGAAGATGTTGATGAGCCCATAATTTTCCTGTACGTCCAAGTCCACATTGAATTTCATCAAAGATTAATAATGCATTAACTTCATTACATCTTTTTCTTAATGCTTCCAAAAAATCAACAGTAGCTTCCCAAACACCACCTTCACCTTGAATAGGTTCAACAATTACAGCACAAGTATTTTCATTAACAACTTCAGGAATTTTTTCTATATCATTATAAATAGAATGAACAAAACCTGGTACTAAAGGAGAAAAAGGAGCTTGATATTTTGGTGATGGAGTAGCAGATAATGCACCCATAGTTCTACCATGAAATGCATTGTTATATGATATAACACCATATTTTTCTTTTCCTTCTTTACTAACATGTTTTCCCCATTTTCTAGCAAATTTTAATGCACCTTCATTAGCTTCAGTACCAGAATTTGAAAAAAATACTCTAGCAGCTTCAAAACCTCCACCTTCTTTTGTAATATTTACTAACAATTCAGCTAATTCACCAGCATATTCGTTATGATACAAATTTGATAAATGAACCAATTTTGTTGCTTGATCTGCTATTACAGATGCTAATTCGGCATCAGCATGTCCTAAAGCATTAACTGCTATACCAGCAGAAAAATCCAAAAATTTTCTATCAGCTAAATCGTATACCCAACATCCTTTACCTTTGGTAAGAACTATTGGAGGTCTATTATAAGTGTTAATAGTATATTTATCTTGTTTATTTAATAACTCTATCGTTTTAGGATTTATATTCTCGTCTGCATGAGTCAATGTCTAATATAAAGAGATGGTTAAATCAATAATTAAATCATTAAATAATTTATTTTTTTTTATTCAGCATTACCTTTTGTTCGGTCTTTTGCTCTGCCATGACTGAAGTGGTGATACGCTTTGTAAATGACGGTGTTTGCTTAGTTGCTCTCTGAAAAAAAATGGGACTTACATTAATAAATCTACCACTTATTTTTGCTGCACTTAAATTATTTATCGAAAATGTTGAAGAACGAAACATTTATTATTAATTTATTAATTTTGATCAATGGAAAAAAAAATATTTATAATAAACTTGAAAGGAGAATAGGGGAAGAGTTTTAAAGAAAAAAAATGAAAAGGTTTAAAAGGTTTAAAATATAAATTTTTTTTTTTCAAAACTCCTATTTGACAAAATACGAAAAGTTGTACTAGATAAAAATAAATGGTTTATCTTTTGGATACAATAAAATTATCTTGAAATTTTCTCTCCTGCAAATAAAAAAAAAAACAAAATTACCTTTGTTTTATTTTACAAATCGTAAATCTCAAAAATAATCATTGACTCATCAATATTATCTTTATTGATAATCAAAAAGGCGTTTTTAAAATCAAGAAAATCAAATCATTGTGCAGTGATAATCGAATAAAAATCAGAAACACATCAAAGGCACTATTCGATATTAATCTGATACACATTAATTCTTTGCCCCTTTTAAAATTACAATCTTATCTTTAGTATTCAAAAATAGAGTAATTATTATAATTCTAAATTTTGTAAAGTTATTTTTAATTTTATTGATATTTGATATTTCTTGCAGAATCTAATTGGTCCGGAGAAATTGGGAAAATTAATTATTCCGTTGTTATTATTATATTTAACTCAGTCCATCTGATTGGTTCGGAGTATTCACGATGTTTCGAAATTTTATTACAAAAAATAATATGATATCTTTTAAAAGAAATTATTTGAAAAAATTTATACAGATGAGATATAATAATTCTTCAACTATAATTGATGAACATGATTTGGTAAGTTTTGATGATCATTTTTTATTAAATTTTAAATCATTTAAATTTTGTAAATTTTTTAAAGCCAGAAAAACCAACTTGGTCAGTTCGCTCACTTTTACCTCCCATTATTACTTGTCCTGATACAACTTCTAAACCAATTATATCACAAGAAGAATATAAAACATTACTTAAATTATCAAATTTACGTTCAACATCTCCTACAGAAGATTCCCAGTTAATTCAAGATATTAACTTGCTTTGTTATTTTGTCAAACTTATACAAGATGTTGATGTTACTAATGTTAAACCTATGAGAAGTATCTTGGAAGATGGAATTAATTTGAATTTATATGAAGAAGAAGAAGAGGAAGAAGAAAATGAAGAAGATAAAAATGAAAATCAAGGAAGAGAATTATTGAAAAGAGCTAGTGTTTTATATAAAGAATTTTATGTTGTTAAAACTGGTAATAATAATAATTACTGACAATAAACAGATTATTACTAACTATATTTAAAATAATCTTTATAATAAGTGATGAATAAATATATTTAAATGCTTACCTAAAAGTCTAAAATTTTGTGCAACATTTTCTATGAACGTAAAGGCTATGTTGACCGCCAGTTTCCCAGATTTCAACATTAGAACCAAGTTTTGGGACAAGCTGATAATCCTATCGGCAATTTTATTAAATTTATTTCCTTTAGCATTATATAATATTCCTGAAATTTTGTAGAATGTATAGTATCCCGAGTAGTATTATCGATTGGTACTGGTAATTTTGGGCACTCCCAGATAATAAAGGTACTAAAATAAATTTATGATATATTTCTAATTTTTAATTTTAATTTCATATGGTAAAAAAAGGAAAAAAAGGCTTTTTTTTTTTACACATAAAAAACGGTCATGCAACAAAGAATATTTTCTTTTTTCATTGTTTTAAAAAAAAAAGCGGGGAAAATAATTGAATTTGGTATGATCGGGGAGGTCCGGATGTTGCCAATAATTACATCGCCATTTATCATCAGATTTATTCAGATTTATCAGATTTTAATAAGCTATATGATATTACGAAAAAGCACATTACATGTGATTAATTGTTTAGGAATAACAAATTTATTTTTATTTATTTTTTAATATTGAGAAACGTGCGCAATCAAAAAACAAACGCATTTAAAACAAAAAAAAAAAATATTAAAAAATATTACCTGCAAAAAGGCATGATAGAGCGGCATGAAGGCTGAAAAAGCCTGATAAAAAAAAAAAAAAAAAAAAAAAAATTTTTTTTGCGCGTATTTTGACACATAATGATTGAAAATTATAAATATCAAATGATGTTCCAGTAAGTCCCTGATTTGATCATCCTTACCAAACCAAAAAAAAAAATTTTTTGTCATCTTTTCAATTTTTTTTTCTTTTCAAATTAAATTAGTAGTTATAATTCTTATGGAGATAAAGAAATCAGTTGTTCTTGGTATATGTGCCGTCGCAATAGTCGGCATTGGTTATGCCGTATACTGGGACTACTTACGACAAACCGACCCAGACTTCCGAAGGAAATTAAGTGAGTATAATTGAGAACTTTTGACTACAAAGTTTGTAATGTCAAATAATTTATGAATAACTTTTTCTGATCATATATTAAAAATTTTTATGTATAATAACTGATAATATTAAAAACTTTTAGAAAAGAATAAGAGAAAAGCAGCGAAAGCAAGAAGGGCTGCTGCAGAAGAATCCAAAGTTAAGACGACTGATTTTCTTAGGAAAGCTGTCGAACAAGTTGGTAGTGAAAGTTTCCCTACTGATGTTGCTGCAAAAGAAAAATACTTTATGGACCAAGTGGCTAAAGGTGAAAATTTGTTCGCCGGAGGTGAGTATATGCTAGTTTAATATATAATTTTTATACATTAGTTTTCTCAACAATTAATTTTATTTTATAAATTTAGGTGAATCTGGTTATCACGACGCTGCTCTCTGTTTCTATAAAGCATTGAAAGTTTATCCTAATCCAGTGGAATTAATTATGATATATCAAAAGACCATACCCGAAGCTGTTTTCACTTTGGTTTATGAAATGATGAGCATTGAGGTAGAAAATCAAGTCTCGGAGGAATAATTAATATTAAAAAATTTAAATTATTGTATATAATTGTTTATATTTTTTGTTAATAATGAAATGAACATAATTCATTATTTGTTATTCACCTACGACGTAGGTGAAGAAAAAGCAAGCAGAATATTTTGAAAATTTTCCACCAAAAGAAATGAATGTCAAGGTACAAGAAGTCAATCAAAGTTCAACATCTGATGACCTTGTTCGTCGCGCTCTCATTTCCACAAAAGATTTCGAACCTGGTGATGTCATCTTTGTTGAACATCCTATTGCTTCTGCATTAGATCCAAGCCTTGAAGTATGTATTTTTTGAAATATAATATTTTAATACTATATATTATAAAAAAACGCATACAACCTAAGAAATCGGTGATGAATATTGTATAAAAGATAAACATTATAATTTCCAAATAGAGTTACTCAATTATATATTGAGTTCCAAATATACTCATTTATATATTGAGTTTTTTATTGGAAATTTGATATAGATAAACTAATCGATATTGTAATTAATATAAATAATTCTTAGTTAGCTGGTCTCTCATATTTCTTTAAATATTTACTTTATGAGATGACATCTTACTACTTATATTTTATTTCATGATTTGAAAATTTAGTTGAATCTCATTTAAAATTGTTATGATATAGGGTAATGAATTTTGCAGTTATTGTCTCAAAGAATTGAATGGTGCAAAATTCGTCGATGAAAGTGATCTATTTGGTGCTATTTATTGTTCCGAATCATGCAAAGATAAAGCAATGACAGAATATGAGACTCTTCTTTTCACAACTAGAGATGATTCTCCTTCTAGTAAAGAAGCTAGATTAAAGGATTCGGTTAAATCAGGAAAAGTCAAATATCCTTTAATGATCGCTAGATTTTTGGCCAAAATGGTACATGAAGAAACACAGAAAGTTGCTACTGGAATTGAAGAAGAATATAGCACTTGGGATCATATTGAACGATTAAGATTTTTATCAGTTAACCCTTCTGATAAAGAGTCCAAAGAAATTAAATTGATGAGAGATTTATTTGAAACAAAAGTGCCTGGTATGGAAGAATTTATCTCTGAAGAAAGATATTTAATGCTTAAAGGTAAACTTTTGTATAATGCTTATGGTATACATACTGATCATAATATAAAAGAGGTATTTATAATAATTATCATTATATCTTAAATGTTATTATATTACGCTCATTACTTATAATCAATTATTTTAAATAATAGAATTTGGAAGAAACTGTACGTAGCAGTCAACCAAATGTTATTGGTGCTGGTTTCTACAGAGTTGCTTCATACCTTGCTCATAGTTGTAGTCCAAATACAGAAGTAAGGTTTCCTGATAATAATAATGTATTATCTATTGTTGCTACTAAACCTATCAAAGCTGGAGAAGAATTGAGAGTTAGCTATATCAGAGTTGGAGACAGAAATTGTAGTAACAGAAGAAGTGAATTGGAAACAAGATGGCGGTTTAATTGCACATGTACCAAATGTTTAGAAGAAACGGAAGAAGTCGATACAACTGCTTAATATTTTGACTTTATCTTAATATTTTAAACTTCGTTAAATGTATTCGATATTTTGAACTGAGAGATTAATAATATTATAATAATTTCTTAAAATTTGAGAGAAAAAAGATAATTAGCGGAATAAATGAAAAATAATCGAACCGAAATTATATCAATTATAATTATTTGACAAACTAAAAGGAAATTTCCGATCATGTTATTCATTTCTATATTTAAATAAAGAATTATGAATTAAAGAATTTTCCAGTACTTCTATTCTTTTTTTTTACGATTTGTTTATTTCTAAAGAAATTGCAGACTGATTTATATAATTATTAATCTAAACAGGAATACCATAGAGTGGTGACAATAGAATGATTTACGAGTTAGAAAGTACAGCATTTGCTAAAATCGAAAAAAATTCCAGTCAATAATAATAATAATAATAAAAGAACCGTTTGAACAATATATCAGCTAGCATAAATACTCAAAGTCTGAATAGCTAAATATAAAGAGAAATTAAAATACATTAGTCTAAATAGATAGAAATGAAATATTTATAATAAATCAATAATTTACCTGTATTATCAATCTATATCTTTTATTAATCACGTTAATAAAGCGTAACATTGAACGCGTTTTCTTAATTCCATTCATCAATAGCGAATTCATCAAGATACTTAGAATCTTTAGGATTTCTAATTTCGTGTTTTATACCATGCTTTAGTGGGTTTTCACTGACGTGTTGGAGATATTCTTGATAAGTAATAATATATTTTGCACTCTGGTAACGTGTAAGCACTATTCGACTTCGAATCTTATCCGTAATTCGACCATTGTAACCGCTCTTGCGAAGAAGAGAGTCGATTGCTTCTTCTTTGGTCCAGCCTATAAATTTGAATAAATTTTATTATTTTTCATCTAATCCATAGGTATTAAATTATCAAAATAAACTTTTGATATACCTTGCTCTTCTGCAACCTCAGGCAAATAAGTAGCAGTTCTACGGCGATTATGATCGTCAACAAATTCAATCCAAATACCATGAACACCAATCTAATAAAAACTTATCTTTAAAATTTCCGCTGAGAAGGTATAAAAAAAAAATAACTTTACCTCCCAGTCAAGATAATCTTTGGCGTCCTCGAAATTTGTCAACAACGATACCCTATAACATCAAGAAATCAAATGAGTTAATACACAAATAATAAACGATATAATTATAAAATCAAACAAGAAACCAACCCGCAAGTAAGATGGGGCAATTCTCGAATAGTGATAGGAGAGAACCTTCTATCGTTAATCGCACTATTTGGCAAAAAAAATAATCCAAATGAAACAGAACCGTGGAATTAATAAAAGGCATCAAAGAATCAAACAATAATTTACATAGTCACCTAGTAATAGCGTATTCTTTCAATCCAGAATGAAGAGGTAAAGGTTCAAAATTACCAATGCAACCGCGTAAACGGGTTTGGCCATGATTAACGATATTCCATGTAACAAAGAGCGGACTTCATTTAGTATTTAATTAATATAATATAAATTTTTATTTTAGCTCATCAAAATAATTTGGTTAGTCTAATATAATTAATATATGTATTTAAATATAACGAAAGCTTACTACTGGTGGTCCTCGAATTCTGGCTCCAAAGACATCCTTCCTTCAAGGTAAGCAACGAGAACATCGAAACAGTAAACACAATGTTCAATGCCGACAACCATTTTATTAGCACTTTATTAAAGATGGTTGAAGTAAACTAAGGGAAGTGAGGCTTTTTGAACAAAGCCTCGAGAATTCTTGAAAATATCAAAAAAGCTCGAACGCTGTTGAACGTGTTCTTAAGCGTGACGCCAAGTATTTCGCGGGGAAATTGTGCTTGACAACAGCGAACGAGCGTAATATGTTTGAAGAACGTTAAAATGGAAGGCGATGATACTCTTACGGATTTTAGATGCCGAGGAGACCCGGAAATTTATATCAAGTATGGTTCCGTTCCGGCAAATTTTATCATACTATAAAAGGTGAAAAATCCCGTGACAATGCTTAATTCACGATGTCGTACATTAAAATGTACAAAAAAACTCTAAAATTTCCTCACTCTTTCAATAATGATCGCATTTCAGTTTTTTCTTTTAGTTTTATTATTATTCTTATTGAATAAGGCAGACTCGATTTCCAGACATAGACATGCATTATTTTTTGAAGAGGATGCTCTTGACGCGTTTACGGAGGATACGATACAAATTCTCGGAAAACACGCTGCTAGAGTTAATAATTTTACTGGAATACGGGAGTGGAAGGTCATAACGACACCTGAAGAAATTATAAAGGTAGTAAAGGCTATTGTTCGTTTGGCTTTAAAGTTCAAATGACAGAATAGCCAGTTACTGGAATATTATCTTTTCAATAGTCAGTAACACAATCAACCGCTTGGAGTGAAAATTGGACATTACGTGTTCAAATAGCGTCTGAAACCCAAACTCTCTTTCATCCTTTTAATATTGTTCCTGTACCTGGAATCCATATTGGTATCTCTTTAGGTAACCAAACGTCTAGCGAAAGGTACTTATAAATACGAATAATCAGATAATTTATTTCAAATCCCTAATCTCACGATATTTTTAGACTAGACTACAAGAATATGGATTTTTTGACCATATGCAAATATCTTGATGCATTACTTGGTGTAGTAATGTGTGATAAGGAAAAATCATCGAAACGTACGGTACGTTTAGACGTAAAGATTAAATCTCAATAAAATAGGATCGTGTTGAATTGAAAAAAAATTATAATCCTATCTAAAAGTATCATATAGATCTTTTGAATTCGATTTACCTTCCTGATGGAAATATCTATTATTATTCATCAATTTCATCTTATGATGTACCGAGTTCGTCATCAATATTGGGAAGAAGGTCATCTAAAGAATATCGTCGTCCAGCTATTATAGACCTTCATTTTAATTTTGATAAAAAGACGAACAAAACTAAAGCAGATTTAAGAATGATTTGGAAGTATCAAAATCAAAATATAGAAATTAATAAAGATAATCAGGATGATAAAGTCGAACTGGGAGTTTTCGGTCCGCAATTAGACTCTGAGTCCTTTATTGGTGTGACAATTGTATTTGGCGAAAATGACCAACCTAGTGTGTATTGCGAATTTGTTTTTATTCATTCGTTTATTTCAATAACTGTTTATCTAACTAATATTACGGATTCTGACCGCTATTAACGGATAGAACCATTAATGGTTACTGAATATCCTAGAACTCTTTCTTCAGATTCATTTTTTAATTCAAGCATATATCCCTCTCAAAGTTTTCATCCTTATTTTAGTACATCAATTAAATATTCGGTAATAGAAGACAAGTGCAAAGACTATATTCTTTATATATTACCTAATTCTTTTTTTGTAGACGTATACCAACTTAGAGATAGATTCTCAGATGAACAGATCAAGGTTTGGGGAGAAACAGATTTGGAAATTCCTTTTGGAGTGGCGTCATTAAAATGGGGTAGTCTGATTTTAATTGCAAGGCAAAGTTCAGAGGACTTGTATGAATTTAGTTTACCACTTCATATGAGATATCAACCAGCCATTTCTGAAAATACGCAAAGTCATGTATTTGCAAGAGCGCCATGGCCATTTGTCGTACGAGTTTGTGAAAGTATAAAAAATGAACCGCAAGGTATTATTTTTTATTATTATTATCATTATTAAAGAAAAAGGGTTGAATTTTTTTTTCTTTTTGAGCAGGACCATTATTTGCATCTACCCCTCTTCCCTTATCCCTCTTATTTCCATCAACAACAGAAATAAAGTACCTTCTTCCAAAACAAGAATTCTTACGTGGTACTTCTTGGCCAAGAGAAGTAGTTAAGGTTCCTGTAGGTCAATTAAGTCATTTAAAATTTGTTGAATGGTGGACAATTATAGTGGCATTAGCGAGTTGCGCTTGGGTAATATGGATTACTTTGAAGAAAGTATCTCAATGGCGATATAAAGGTGATAATGATAAAATTGACTGAATTAGAAAATTACATAGATGTTTAATATTCATTTAGGTTCATGTAATTGAAATTATTTATGATAATAAATATTCTAGTTTTAGTTATCAAATTTTTTCTATAAGTAGTATTTACTTTCGTAGGCTCCATATACAGTACATATATACACATTCGCAGACAGGATTCCATATTATAATAACATAACGGCAATTATGATGACGATCTTACATACTCCTCCATAAGAAAATTTACACAATATAATGGATTTCATCCCGTGATAATTAACCAATAAATACGCCAAATATAAATTATCTATAATAATGAAAAAAAATATACTTCGAATTTCTTTTCCTGATGTTTACTTAAGATTTGTAGCTTCTGATTGAGAACATTCGTTTACAAATAAAGTGAATATTCGAATACAGAATCTTGAAATTCGAATGCGAATTTGTTATTAGTGATCTTTTAACTCTCCTAGTGATGATAAAAAATTATATTTGTTACTTCCATTAGCTCCAGCACTTCCGATATTCTCACGTAAATTTGAAAAAGAATTTGATCACAATAATTAATTAGATGATGATATAAAGTGTCTCGTAAACTCGACGAAGAATTATAAGTTCTTAATAAACATACATTATCTTTTGAAGATGAACGTCTTAATAATTTGTGATCAATATATTATTGATTTGAACATGTTGCAGGATTTCTTTCCTTTGAAAAGTTGGAATACGAATAGGTAGAACAATAGCTAAGATGGAATGAGTGGGAATGAACAACGGAATGAATGGAATGTATGAACGAAGAATGAGTAATTGAATGATAATGGAATGCTAAGAGTGTAGCGAAATAACATTACGGTTGGTTAAGTTTACAAGGAAAAACCAATTTAAATCCGAACCAGATTTAACCGGCCTTGAACACATTTCTTGAATTATTCTCTATTATACCATTCCATCTAACCTATTTGAATTTAATACTACTGTATTTATTCAGGACTTATAATCCAATTATTAACCGAAATTAGAATACTTAATAATCCAACTTTATGTTCTTCCCTTTGTTATAATACCTCCTGTTCATAAAGAGGTTGATGATGAATCCTAATGTTGAATTTGATGAAATATTCCATATTTTTTTATCTATAAATCAATCCATAGCATATGGTGTGGATTGTGTAGTATTTTCAATTGAAATTTGATAAACAAATAAATCAGTCATTTAAAGATAGCAATTTTAAATATACAGTCAGAACTTGATATAACGATTCGTGATAAACCGTTTTCTCAAGTCATAATTAACTTTATTACTATATAACGATTTTATTATAAATTCCGTGATATCACATATAACGAATTCTAGTTGTAAACCAGTCATCGTTATAAAAATGATTTTTTCTTCTATTTAACGGCCATCGATATAAAAATAAAAAAAATTTTTATTCTTAATATAGTAATTCAACAAATGTTAATTGGTTAAATTATTTGTTAACAGTTAGAACTTAGAAATTTTCACGTGATCTTCCGAAATAAAAAAATTGACCGCGTGGAAATAAATCAAATTGCGATCACGTAATCGCGAAATACTTGTTGTCTAGTTAAAAGACTCATTTCAAATACACGTGAAAAATTTTTGAATTCACATTTCAGAGCGTTTTCAAAATTTCTTATCCTACATACTCTTGCATTTAATGTTAAGCTATCCAGTGATTGGACTTTTACAATCTTATTCTTGTTGGATTCATCTCAATGAGAGGAATCCAATAATAATAAGATCACATTTCTAGCATATCATTTACCATTAAATAAAATAATTTAATAAAAATTTAATAGTAATTTAATATTAATTAAAATAACTAAATAATTTAAATTTTCCAATTTCAAGATTACTTGAAGAAGCAAAACAATTATATCAGTTATATATATTCTTTTACTTTGCATATTAGTAAATTTAAATCCAAATTCTAGAATAAATATTCTTACAATAAAATTACTTATAAAATATTAAGAATTCCTTTTTAATTTCAATTTAATTTTTCATTTGTTTTATTTTTCAAATAATATTATATTTAAAAGCTTTTTATAAGAAACATTTAAATTTTCACTTTTAAAAATTGCTTACAAATTGATCACAATTTTCTCAAGATAAATCATTCACTTGCATATGGTTTGCACTTTTGCTAATTTCAATTGTGTACTATTTTGTAATCCTTTTATTATATTTGAATCATCACTAATTATCTGACTAGCAAGTAGATCTTTTTATATTAAATTGTTAACTATTATATTTTCTAAATTTTGTCATATTTCTGCAACATATAAAGAATTATTTTTCTAAAAAAAAAATATATAAATAAATTTATATTTTATATTAAAAAAAATCAAATAATATTAAATAAAATACCTGAAGTTTCTTTTTATAAATCATTTATATTTGATTTAATTTCTTCATTACTAATAAGAGACTCATGACTTATCCAATTCTATATCAAGTATATTGAAAATACCTTCAAAAGCAATTTGAAACTGGCGCAAAAAAATATTATATTTTAGTTTTAAGTAAAATATTATAAAATTTTAATATCATGAGCTCATGTTATCAGAATATTATAACAAAGCCGCCATTTCTGCGTGGCCTACACATAGTGAAACAACTCTGATTTTTACATATAGATTTTTAAGACTTATAAAATTAAAGCCAGAGTACTTCCCACGGGTCCTCAGAGTTGAATGCTGATACTAACGGGGCTACATAAGCACCCAGATTCACCATTATACTTTATTGTGTGAAGTTGAATTCAACACTAGTATATTTAATTGGTTTATCCAATTGACTAAAATATTCATAGGCCTAAAAATCTATCAAAAATGCGCCAATCATCACATAATAAAATATATTTTTAATGATGTATTTTTTCAACATACCTGTGCAAAAATACTATGTATTTTATCTTGGCCTTCCATACCTTGAAAACTTTTTAATTTTTAATACTTCGTTAGCAGCTTTTTCGATTATTTTATATAATTTTTCTTGTTCTATTAAAGGTTTATCTTCCATCACCTGATAAATAACAGATAAAAGAAGTAATATGATTTAATGAAGAAAGTTGTAAGAAAATTATAAACCTTTATGATATAATACAGAAATACTGTTAATAATTTAATAATTCGTTAAACAATAAAATTACTAAAAAGATTAATAAATAAAATATAACCTTTAAATAATTTTTGTTTATTTTCTTTTTCAATACGTTTGAATTAACTTTTATAATTTAACCACAATATCATTTTACTTATAATTTTTCCAAGCTTTTTGTGATAATTAGAAATTATATGAACTTCGTTCATGATTAATTTTTTAAAATCGTTGAATTAGTTTCAAATTATAAACATTTGATCTTTTTCCATCTTTGTATGTGTAATCTTATTAGATAATCTAATCTAAAACATGTGATTTAATTTAAAAAATTATGCCGCTCGATCGAAATTTATTAAATTTAACTCGAGCTCTAGTCTAAAATCATGGGAAATGGTTAAGGAATTGATTTTTTTTTCACTGTGATTTATTAAACATAAATAAAACCTATTTTAAAAAAAAGAAATTTTTATATCAATTTACTAAAATCGTCAGGATATTAATTAGAGTTTCGGGAAATGAACCAGTTCGGGAAATGGGCAGTCGGAAATGACATATTCGAGAAAATGGCATTCGGGAAATCATACTGAAACATTTTTAGAATCAATAAACGGTATATATTGACATTTTTTTAAAGAAAAATTTATTTTATTATAAGATATTTGATAATATAGATAATCCCTCGATCCGTTTTTTATATTCCATCTTTTTTCCGTAAAAGGCTCATATTTCCGGAATTATTAACCTTATATCACGGAATTTATCGAATTATTTTCATTTTTCGTGAATGGATCTGTGAAAGGCTCATTTTCACGGAGTTTTTACAGAAATTACGGATAATACTTTTTATAGGGAATATATTAATATTAAAATATAACTTTAGAGAAGGTCAGAAATTATGTGTTTAAAAAAGAGAAAAGAGAGGGGTAGGGATCTCTTTATTGATCATAAAACTTCGCCGTGGCTGAAGTTGTAGTAGTTTTTCGTCATATGATATTGCTTGTCCTATTTGTGCATTGCTAAAAATCTGGTTTTCGAATTACTAATACAAGGGAATTCCGTATCAGTTCTAATATTAACAGAGAAATTATTTTCATAAGAATCATCTCCAAAAACTAGGTAGTTTAATGTGTAAGCAGTGATGTGCATTTATGCTTCCAATTGTATGAAAATTTAGCTGGAAACTTCCAATCCAAATTGTTTTATTAGAAAATTATGCTTCCAATCTTTCCAAAAGTACTTCCAATAGTGCTTCCAATCTTCCAAGAGCACATCACTGTCAGTGTAAGCCATGGCCGGTCTTCTGAACTCTCCTTCCTATCTCTTGAGTTCTTCTGATCTCTTGAACCATTCCGGTCTCTTAAACTCTCCTTCCGTTCTCTTGAACACTTCCGGTCTCGTCTTCCGTCAAAAATTTTCTTCTCAAATCGTGCATAAAACTTTAGATAAAAGATCGTGTCACAAATGTGAATCAGTTGTGGGGTATATATATTATCACAGCCGGTAACACAGATTGATCTCTTCAAGGATGATTTTTTTT
The DNA here is from genome assembly GCA_021464525.1 of Rhizophagus sp. LPA8_4_AMF. Classification (NCBI taxonomy): domain Eukaryota; kingdom Fungi; phylum Glomeromycota; class Glomeromycetes; order Glomerales; family Glomeraceae; genus Rhizophagus; species Rhizophagus sp. LPA8_4_AMF. The sequence continues at coordinate 13,567 of JADRCO010000235.1, read as the reverse complement.
TGTTTGATATACTAATATAACTTTATTAAAGTTTATGCATTAATAAACTAGCAAGTATAACCCACTATAACCGTTTAGCTCAAATATATTTAATATATTAAATATTTGTTAATCATTGTATTATACATTATAAAAGTATACAACAAAAAATTTCTGTGCTTAAAGTAATACAACAAAAAATTTTCTTATGTGATTGTCAAAAAGTTATTAAATTATTCAGATCTACTTTATTTTAATTTAAATTTTTTTTTAGCGAACGGGGGTTGTCAAAATATTACTATTAACGTGTAAATATTGCATGTTACAATTGAACAATTGATTATTAAATTATTTAATTACATGAACTAAAGATATTAAAATAATAAAAATAAAAGAATAAAAAAAAATTGGATAAAAAGTAATTTACTCCTAAATATAAACACCAAAATCCAAGAATTTGTCTATTAATTAGGAGGAATTTTTTTTTTTTTGAAGTCCATTATTAATAAATTAATTCTCTTTTACTGATAAATCCCAAAGAGGTAAACTGATTGGAGACAAATCAGGTGTCAAGAGCACGGCGCCTAAACAGTACCATACGGTAGAACTACACAAAAGACCAAAAACGCCAGCGAGTTTTATGAATATAGCTGCTCTACTAAAATGGAAGATTACTTCACCTAGAAATGCTATAGTCAAGAATACGAAAGCTGATAACACTCCCAAGTTTGTTCTTATACAAGCCAATGTAAAGATAAAAGTAAAGACTAGCCATGCTGAGCAAAAAACTCCCATTGTATTGTGAAATTGATCAGTATTAACGGTATCACCGAAAACATGCAAGATAGTACCATAAGATGCCCAAAAACCACCGAAAGCAGAAAACCCGGTTCCACCAAAAGTGTTTCCGACTTTAAATTCCCACATACCAGAAGCGAACTATGGCGAGTCATTGAATAAATAAATGTATTCGAGTGCAATTGACAATTAAAGAAATTTTAGCTTACTTGAACGACGCCACCAGTGAATAGGGAGACACCGACCATAACATTTGATTGTACAATACCGAACAGTTCGAGATTATAGAGAGCTGAAATCATAACAGACAATGCGAAAGCTGAAAGACCAAGAGGAGTGGGATTTCCAATTTTTGGTGTATGTCTTTTTGTTGACGTAGAGTGAGGTCGAGATTTATCAGACCTCATATAATCTTGTATGTAAATTTGTGTGTCTGGCATTTTGTCTTTTGATTATTTTAAAAAAAAAAACGAAGGTGTTTTCTTTTGGTGTTTAATAAAAAATATTTAGGAGAAAAAAAAGATAATTTCAAATAAAGGAAGAATTTGAGTTTATTTATAAATATTATCTGTTCCATTATAATCATTATAATTTCTCCGTAAAGATCACAGATCGAAATAAGGAGTTTAAAAAAAAATCTGTAAATCTCAAAATTATTGAAAATCTTTTTCAAGAGAAAATAGCATATGGGTTCATTTATTATTCTTTTTTTTGTGCAATCATACCAGAAAATTGTGCATAGATCATCAATTGAACACATGCTTATATGCTTTTATAAAAATTTGCAACCTTGTTTTATAGTGTAAATCCATGATGAGCGATCGCAAAAGGCAACATTTTTGAATAAGATCGGGCATCTTAAATTTAAAGCTTATTTTTTTAAAAAAATATTGGTTAACGATAACTTTAAAAATACTAAAAATGTAAAAATTAACTTCATATTTAGTTTTTCTTTCTCCGTTTTCTCCACAAATTAAAAAAGACTTTTTTATACCATACTAAAATATTACGATAATAGAATAGTAAAAGATTCGTCGGGATTAAACAGTCACGTGAATATCAAACCCCATTGCTTTAACGAATAACAAGCTTTTCTATTGGCATCATCGCACCTTATTAACAAACCAAACCGCTTTCGGGTTGATACTTATAATTGATATCATAGTTGTTTCAAAAAATTCCAAAACTCTTTAGTTTAATTATTTATGGTTAGAACAAAGATTGTTCTTATTTTTAATGCTATTGTAAATCACTTTATTTGGGATGAGGGTAACTTTGCAAGGGTACTCACGCAATTTGGGTTAATACACGCTTTCCCGTATTCCATAAAACCATTCTTATGAAGTATATTTTTTTATTAACTATTTAAAGTTTAAAATCATTTTAATCAGAGTTTTAAATTTTAATTTTTTGATTCGTGCGAATTTTTTTTTTTTTTCGTTGAGCCACTTAAATTTGTATGCTAGATGTTAATCTATTAATCTATGATGTAATTATAAACATTTTCTCTTGTTTAGGGTCTAACGCGTCTCATTTACAACTCGGGTGCTTTATCCAAGATTTAAACTATATCTTGATTAGTTTATTTATTTCATTGATTATAAAATACTCTACCTTCCCGCGAACAAAAAAAAAAAAAAAAAAAAATTCTCAAATTTTTTAGAAAAAGAAATTCAAAATTCAAAATGACTGATATTAATCCCAGCGTGAGTTTTTTTATATATAAATACATATATATATTTTATAATTTCGAATAATATAAACTAATTCATTTTTTATAATTAAAATAAATAGCTTATATTCAATAATGCGGCTCAAGACTTTGCAACTCATGCGAAAGCAAATAAATTCACCGCAGAGGAAGTATTAGAAGGATATGGTTTATATAAACAAGCCGTTGCTGGAGATATTCCTAATGGTAAATAATTTCTCGATTTTTGATATTTTTTTTTTTTTCCTAAATTCTCTTGTAATTAAACGAATATATATATATTCATTTATTTAATAGAAAAAACAAGTTCTGATGCGGTTCAAGATATAGCCTGGTCTATGAAGAAAGGCATCGCACGCGATGAAGCCGCATCTCAATACATTGCTTTTGTTGATAAATTGAAATCAAAATATTCTTTATAAGTTCCAACATATCCACGCACGTCATTAAAATTAAATTTTTCGAATTATATAATTATATAAAATATATTGTACATATGCATTATATCGTTATTTGGGGGTTTTTTTCTTTTTTTTGAAATAAAAGAATTCGAATTTATTTTGAAAGTAAAAAAGTTACTGTATGTTTCTCCATTAAATGAACAATTTAAAGTAAAATCACGTGCTCTTAAACTATAAAATTTATAACTCATGACATCATAAATTTTTGGTTTTTAAAAAATCACATTTTGCCTCATTCCCTTTTACTTCCAAGTCTTTATTTACTCTTACCTTCTTCCTGCTGGTTGACCAAGGTCGTTAATAGTCATGTCGTTCTTCTCACAAGCATTATGTAAAATTTACCATATATGCCCAAAGTCCCTAGTGAATAAGATCATATGAACACTTTACAGACAATACTTGGTAATTAAAAATACCCGAATAATCATGATCTACGAACCTTTGTTTGTGGTATAGGTCATTGATTATAGTAATCACATGCAGTTGACCAGTTTTTGTTTGTTCGATCACTGTAATTCTCGATAACGAGATAGATTTATAGGAAAAATATTCTAGTTAATCGATGAATAACAATATTTGAAAATTAAACACTTAAATGCAAAAATTTATATACTGGCTATATCATTTAATTAAGCCTTTGATTACTACCGGCATATGGGCTGATTTTGAGTATATTTATTTAGCTATAGCAAATCTAACCAATTGATCCAGATAAGAGGTGCGTCAATAGTGCGTTAATATATATTAAATTAAGTCTAACCAATTGTTTCGGGTAGAGGATGTGTCATATTCCAAAAATCAGCCTATATACTTAAAAAACTCTTGCCGATGGTTGGCGGATACTTTACCCGAGAAAAATCCATTCAAAATTAGGACAGAAATGTATTTAACCGAAAGATTTCTTTTTGTATGTATCAAGATTATTGTAAAACGCAAAAAAGTTATTGGTTACAATGTTTGCTTATTATGTAGAAGTTAGACATCTGCAATTTCATTCTAAAGATTTTAGCTCACCGCAGTCATGACATTTTACGTAAATAGTGAGACATTCAGTAATATGTATTATTTCAAATCTGGAGCCCATGACGTGATTGTGTAATATTCAAAATTCGGGCATAATAGGTCACGTAAAATGCAGCCATACGTCATAAATCTGATAAACTTAATCCCCGAAAACTCGACATTGATTTGCATTTATAAATATTTGTGATCCGCCAAAAATAAAAATTAATAAAACTTGTCCCAAATTAATTTTGAGCCGATGATTAAATAGTAAAACTATTTTTACGACGGATGAATAATAAAATTTAATTAGTGTTGACATGGAATCTGCAGTTCCGGCAATTTATAGTATTAATTAAAACTAATATAATAGGCTAGTAAATGTAAATTTTTAAATATTTTTAAAAAAATTTAATTTAAAACATTCAAAGATAATTCGTCAAGATCGGATTTAGCTCATCAGGTTCGCCTCATCAAGATTTTATCTAATTGTAATAATTTCAGATCGTTAAAAGGTGAGTTATTACTCCAGAATAGTAAATTTCTAAATTAATATATACAATTATCCCCGCAATCATCCCCGCCTAAAATAGTCGAAAATTTTATGATTTACTGATGGATCACGAATTAAATTCTTTAATTAAGCCAAGACTTTAACCAACATTACTACACCATTACATAAAGCCTTTTTGAAAAAACTAAACAAACAATATAATTTTTAAGGATTGTCGGAATAAATAGTGTTTCAAACTAGAGTTTCAAGTTGGTCAGTTATGTTTCTATGCTTGTTATAAAAAAAACCACTTTTCCATAAAAAAAAAAAGAGTCTATCAAGCTATTTGTAATTGACGGCATTATTTTTTGCCGAAAATTTTAATTGGCTATTGATATTAGAAATAGTTATTGCAGTATATAATATGTACTATTATATAATAATAGGGATATTTTATACTGTATATTAAAAAAAGCACATTATATTTCCGACGTACATAAAATATTTACTTAATTTATATAAAAATTTAAAATTTAAAAATAAATAAAAATAAGACAAATATTATGGTATATCATTTCATAATAAACAAATTTAAAAATAGAAGTTATTTTCTATGGGAATATGAGACTAAATTAATCCTCATACTGTAATTACGACATTTAAATTACTATCATCATCATCATTATTCATTTTAATTTCGGGATTTTCAGTAATATCAACATTATCATCATTTCTATTAAATAAATATTTAAATGAATGAACTAACCAAGTAGGAAATAAATTAACAGAATTGGCCAAATGTTGTGAATTATAATCTAAAGTTATATCATCAGGCCAATCACCCTTATAAGTTTTTCTTGGTGCTTGAATATATCCTTTGGTTAATTTATTAATTAAACTTACCGTCGTATTAATAATAATATAAGAACCAATACCTCCAATTAAACCATAAGCAATACTATAAGTTAAAGGCATTAGAGCTATAGTAAGAAAAGCTGGTACGGAATCGCCAATATAATCCCAATTAATATTTTTAATAGATCTTGCCATAATACTACCAATAACTATTAAAGCAGGACCTGTAGCCCATGGAGGTATAGAAGCGAATATTGGAGCAAAAAATATACTTATACCAAAACAGAATGATGTTACTAAAGCTGTTATACCAGTTCTACCACCTTCATTTATACCAACACTTGATTCTATAAAAGCAGTTACAGGGGAAATACCAAATAAAGCACCAATAGAAATAGAGATAGCATCACAAATAAATGCAGCGGTTGAACCTTCAAAATCACCAGTTTCATGATTCATATAACCACCAAATTTTGCAATAGAATATAAAGTACCTGTAGTATCTAATATATCAACATATAAGAAAGTAAGAAGTGCAACCCATACTTCTCCAGTACTAAAATCGAAATTCATTACAGCTAAATTATTATCTACTAAATGGAAATCCACAACTTTTTTAAAAAATTCAAATCTATTTTCACCAACTTTGGTATCTGGAAAATATGTGAAACTAGTATTTTTAAACCATGATATTATACTAATTAATATTATACCTATTGATAAACTTCCTTTAACTTTATATAAAGTTAATATAGTTATTATAATAAATCCAAATATTCCTAACCAAGTTGTTGCACTTTCCATATGATGAGTTAAACATCTTCCAGTTTCATCTAGATCAGATTGTGGACATCCTCCTAATGTTACTAATGTTGATGGATCATAACTAATTAATCCTATACCCGCAGATTTTTGTAATCCAATAAATGTTAAGAATAATCCTATTCCTGTTCCTGTGGCAGTTTTTATACTCATTGGTATAATTCTAGCTAAGTATTGTCTTATACCAAGTATTGATAATATAACAAATAATATTCCTTCTAAAAATACTGCTGATAATGCTGCTTTATATGATATTTTACCATTACCATGATATCCAACAACTGTGTAAGTAAAATATGCATTTAATCCCATTCCTGGTGCTAGTGCTATTGGTAAATTTGAAAATAATCCCATTATTGCAGTTCCTATACATGTTATTAATGCAGTTGAAATTATTAAATCATGTTTAATAATTCCTAAACATTTTTCATATGTTTCATTTCCTATACATGATTTATTTATTTGATCATTACATTCACATGATCCTCCACTATCCGCTATTATTGCGGAATTAACTGATATGATATATGCCATAGTAAAAAATGTTGCTATTCCCGCTCTAAATTCTGTTGTAAATTTCGTTCCTTCTCTTGATAAGGGTGATGATGATCCATCCAATTTAAAGTAATTTCCTATAGGTGATGCCGCGACATAATGATTTAATTTACTTATTCTGCCCATGATCGATTTGAGAGAATGCAAAAAAAGAAAATAATGAAATGAATGAAAAAGAACGATTTAAAAGTTAACTGATTTATTTTTATTTTTTTTTTTTAAAAAAGAGATTTTTTTTATACATATATATAAAGTAGATTGTTAAAAATATATATATATATGTAAAACAAAAAAACATTACTAATATATAAAATATTTCAACAAATGATATTTGCATATTTTACGCCGAATAACAATGAATCCCAAAGAAAAAAAAAATTTCATAATAAACAAATAAATATGAATAAAGTAAAAACATCCTTTCTTAATTTTATTCACCAAGAATTTTAATATTTTACCAATAACAAATAATTTATTAATTATATCAGCAACATCGCCCAATTTAATAATAATCTATATAAAAAATGATATATATATTTTTAAATTTTTTTCATTGATATAATTAATAATTTCTATAAATGAAATTACTTCGGTAAAAAAATAAATTTTTGAACACGTGTTATCGCCGAATATTCTATTTGTTTCGACTTTCAGTACCTATTACTATATATGTCACTTATTGGTTTAACTCGAAACATAATAGTTTCGGCCCCTTTACAAATAAAGGTAGATATAAGAAAATAAGGATGAATTCAAAGTTATACAAATATGCATTACGTATCTATTTATTATATACATTATGAATGTGCGATGAATGCATTGAACCTAATAATTGATCTTCACGCTTATTAGCACGTGATGTTCAAATTTGTTTAAATATTTTCGGTTCAAATCCTCTATTTAGTATTTATTTCCATTGGGCTTTTGTAAATCATTATTATCATTATTCAGGTTTAATACCAATCAAAATGTTCGAAAATTAGAATTTGGAATTTACTTTCTGGGTAAAGTTATTATTATATTACTAATATTAGAAGATAATTGGAAAATGAAATCAAATATGAATCACGTGATCAAGAGAAAGCCACACGTGGATCAGCAACTATGATTTCTGTCCTCAGTATGTTAGAAATAAATGATACAGGATTGAAACACGGATTGTTGGAAATAAATAGAAATAATTGACTAATATGGTTAAAATCACATTGAATTCTTTAACCCAGGGATGAAACTTCCGACAACTTTTTATTGGAATAGAACCCTTCAAATTCTTCCAATTCCAATCATTTCCAATTTTTTTTTCTAAATCTATGGTATTGGAACTTCTCTATTGGAATTGGAAGAATTGGAAATTTCAATAGTTTAACCTTAGCAGTGTTGGGCTATCTACATTTGAACATTCAATAGGGTATTCAGTTGGATATATGCCAAACTTGTCCAATTATTTATTGTATTATTTGGACATATCCAATTGAATATCCAATTTCCAATAATATAAATTGGACATTGTCCAAATCGAACATTTCAATCTCGCAGTGTGTCATCACTGGTCTGCGTGGCACAATGACAGCCACACCCACCTGCAATCTTTTATTATCTAACTTATTTTACATCATCATACTTAATCAATTTCATTGGGAAAATAACGCGATTCATTATTTTAATTCGTGATCTTTTAAAGACTTTGAAAGTTTTATGTAATTTGTAGATTATACGTGTAGTAATTAGTATCGATATTTAGAAAATGAGGCGTGTTGAAATATACTGACCTTAAATTTAATTCTTGGAGAGACTTTAGCACATTTCCTTAATCGCTGATGCTTGGAGAAAGGATTGGAAATCTATATTAGCAGGTAGATAATTTGCCAATATCGTAAAAAATAATTACACGATATAAATAAGCAACAATTTATGAAATCAAGGTTCTTTGAACTTTTAACAATCGCAAAAAAATAGTAAATTTATTATATAACTGATGATTGTATAAATAATATATAAATAATTCATATAAATAAAAGACTAATTATTCAAATATCATAATAACTTACAAATTACTAGTTTTATACATAATATCAGTTCTAATGACATATTTATAACCATCTATAAGTTTTGAACCTTCATGAAGTAATCTATGTTCAAATACAAGTGCTCTACCAGGTTTTGGAACTACAGGTACTCTAACATTTAATGAATGATCAAGAAAAGTAGTTTCACCACCTTGATAACCTTCATTTAAATATAATTGTAAAGTAACAAAGGAAGTTTCACTACCATCATCACGTCTATACGTACCATCTTGATGAGATTTAAAATATTCACCTTTTTTATATTTTAAAAAACGTAAACGTTCATTTAAACAAGATATAGTGAATGATTTTTTACCCCATTTCCAAGTTTGAGGTAATACATGAGATATTCTATTAAATATTTCAGATGATATAGTAAAATCATCCCTTATATATCTTGAACTATTCCTTACATCTTTTGCAGAAATTTGTTGTCCTCCACCAATATTAAGTAAAGCTTCTTCATATTTTATATTAGGATCATTTTCAGAAAGATTTATTAATGCATTACATTCTTCTAATGTTATTACATTATCAATAGCGAATGCCAAAGGTTCATAATCATAAATTGATGATAAATCGATTGGTACAATTTTTAAAGAGTTAATATCAAAATTTGAATTTAAAATATTTTTAGATTCATTAGATTCCATTATATAAAATTTTTTTTGATAAAATCTTTTTGATATAAAAAATTTTAATCTTGGTTTTATAAAAAAAAATGTAGATTTTGAATTTAAATAATGAGGATAATGGTATAGGTAACTTTTAATAAACCACATATTTATATAAAAAACTTTCCGGAGTAAGAACATTCACTTTATATATCCATTTTTAGTTATCATTGAGGAACACAGAAAATGTACATGTAAATAAATGACTACGCCCTTGATTTTTTGTCCAATTAAATTTCTTTATTCTTGGAAAGCATTAGCCACAAAAGATTTATAAAGGGGGAAATGATATAGAAATGGATTTCTTAAATTATACAAGAAAGAAAAAAAATATGTATATAAGTGCTTTATACGTCCATTTATGGTAAGGGAAAAGAAAGAATTTCTTTAACTTCCATATTTTTCTTTCATTTTTGCAACAAAATCAACATACTGTTTTTGTGCATCCTCAGGTGTAATACCTACCGAGTAAAATAGTAAAATAAGTATAGAGTATGATCCGATTGAGTATTTTATTAAAAAAATGAACTCTAACCTTTTTTAGTATTGTAAGCATTCCATTTTGCTTTTTCAGTTCTTTGAAGAAAACCGGGTTCGGCTATAATTCATAAAAAAAATAAAAAAAAAAAAAAAATTAAGTAAAAAAAAGAAAGACATCCAGATTTGATTTCACTTAATAATAATAATAATTACGTTTAGTGTTATCTCCGAATGATCCTTGTTTATATAAAGCATATCCTTCCAATTTTTCTTCATCAGATGGACTATGATTCTTTACAACTTCCTCAAATTCTTTAGCTGCGGCTTCAAATTCGGCCTAGTTATCCGAAATGAGTAATAAAAATAAAATATTTATCTTTAATTTTACGTTTTGGTTTTTCTCATCTCTCTAAAAAAAGGATAACTTACAGTACGTTTAATATCTGTCATTTTTATCAAAGTTTTTGAATAGAGTAAAAAGTTTAAAAGCAAAGAAACAAAATGTAGTAAAAAAAGGAGTTCCTTTAGTTTTTTTAAGAAAAATCAAAGAACTTTATTTATAAGGAAAAAAAAAACTAGATTGATCGAGGTTTCACAAAAATAGATTCCAAGTTTGACTGATTCTCTGTGATTATCTTGTGACAATAATATGTGCTTGCTAAGCAAAAATTATATTAGCTAATCATCATAATTATGTCGCAAGTCTCTCTTACAACAATCATCATTTGATATGAAATAATGTCGACGACCGCTGTCTTTTTAAGATTTGCTCATCATTATACCACTGCTCCGTTATTCATAATATACAAATCAAAATTATCATAAATGCAGATTACAAATCTAACCTGCATCAGTGGAAATACGGTGAGAAGAAATGTAACACAATCCATCTTTAATTTATGTTAAATTCATGAAATGTGGGACATTTCGGCAAATTATTTAATTAATTTGACCAATTAAAATGTTAAACGTGACTACATTTTTTTTTTTTTTAAAAAAAAAAAATTCATATACAAAAAAATATTTCTAACATTATTATAAATTTTTTTATATTTCAAATAAATATGTGGTTTTAGAAAACTACTACAATACATATAAATGTTCACAATTATCTTTACCACTCTTTTTTTCCATTTATTTTATAAACAATTCTGTAAAGATAAACTTCATCACACATGATATTTTCATTATCACCAACCGTTTGTATTCCTGATAGAGTGAAACTCTAATAAAGCATATCCATTTTGTAATATATATATAAAGAAAACAATGCATTTCTCATTTCTCTTGAATTTGCAAATTAGTTTCTAATCAAAAAAAGAAAGAAAGAAATTAGTTTAAATTTGGATAAAATAAATTTCTCTTTTAATCTCCTCAAATAATTGACTATTTCTTGATGTAAATTATTCATCTCTTGCAGACTTCTGTCATAATCACTTACCAATTCATGATTCAATCTACTCTAAATAATTTGGATAACTGATTCGTTGGAAATAACGATTGAATTCATCTTCTATAATCTGAAGGTGGAGGTATTTCAGGTATTTTGTATAATTCAAATTCACTTGACGTAAATGCTTGCATTTGTGGATTGTTTATTGTACCTTGGGTATTTCCCGGTTGTGGTGGTTGTTGTTGCTGCATATGTTGCTGCTGCATCATTTGTTGTTGTAACATTTGCTGCTGCTGCTGCTGTTGTTGTTGTTGTTGTTGTTGTTGTGCTAAAATTTCTTGCTGTTGCTGCATTTGAAGTAAATATTGCTGTTGTTGAGGATCAGGTTGTTGAGGTTGCTGTGGTTGTTGATAACCGCCGAATATCGAACCAGGATTTTGAACTGGAGTTACCGGATAATTCAACGAACTAGTAGCATTATAATTAGATGCTCCAAAACCTGAAGGATTTGATCCAAATAAAGAGGGTGAAGGTGCCGTAGGTTGATTATACGACGACAAAAGTGAAGGTGTACTAGGTTGGTTAATAGATGAACCAAATGGTGAAGGTGTAGCAGTTTGTGCAGGTGCACCTAAAGCTGGAGTTCCATATGCTCCTTGTCGTTGAGGTGTAGGTTGATGCTGAGGCTGAGTTGGTTGACCGAATGCGAATCCGCTAGATGGTTGTTGTTGTTGCGCTAGTTGTTGTCTTTTAGTATCAAATCGACTAAGAGCAGAGCGTAAATCTCTTAGGATAGTATCAATTTGGCCTTGCATACGTTCATCAAGATCTTTCACACCAGCACGCTAGATTGGTTAAAAAGTTATTGAATTATCTACAATTCGTTCCTACTATGGCCACCTTTGAAGATCCCACTTCTTTCTGATGGACTATAATAATGTATAAAAAAAAAAAAAAGGAAAAGAAAATATTGTTCTAAAAAAATATCCAAATTCCGATACATACATATGCAGAGTCCACTCCACTCGTACTCATGATATTATAGTACTGTACTCGTAATTCTTCGGAAGAGTAGTCCGTACCCTCTAATAAATTTGGTTCTTCTTTTGCCGGACCGTAACAAGAGTACTTGTATTCAGGACGGTCTCTTGATAAGTCGGCCCTTACAGATTTATCACTAAAATATTAATTACATGCCATTAATGATCTAATTTGTACTAACATAAATATAATAAATAAAACAGCACATACTCATATATTCTGTTGGAAGGATAATCTGTAGAAGAACTCGCTATTTAAAAAGATAAAGTTAGAAGGTGAAAATGATTTTATAAATTTCAAAACTTATCAAAAAGAAATTTGAATTTACGGAAGCCTAATCGTCCTCTTAATGGATTATTCGAATCTGTACCAAAACGATTATTACGTTGTTGAGCGTCAACCGGATGTTCATTTCTACAGTTTGAGCCAAAGTTACATCGACCCTCCAAGAAAAACTTACAAACAGTCATTTCAGCTTGTTCCTTGTTAGAATTTTGCTTGATTTCTACTATCGTGTGAAAGGCCGTTAACGAGAAAGTTGTGGCTGTTTTATACGCTAGTTTGCTAGTTTATATAATCTTTTGATAATCCAGGATGTTCAAACAAAGTCTTTTTTTGCTTTCCTTTTATAGAAACAATATTAATACAATCAGGCCGGAATTACGTACATATTCTTTTATGACTTACGTTATTTAGAGTGTAATTGTCTAGCTTCCGCAGCGAATCATTAAGGAAATCTAATTGGTTTAATAACAAGCCCAGTATTAGCCACAGAACGTTTAATACGCGTCAAGCTTTATTGGCGATTCGAGTTTATTAAACACGTGAATTTGTAAAGAGATGGTCATATGATTTGCATTTACGAAATTATGGGAATGGGAATTTATATGGGAATTATTAATTATATGAACAGGAATTTATATGGGAATTATTAATTATAACAATATCGATAATGTTTATTGTTATTTTATTGTTATTTTTATACAATGTACGTAATACGAAATAAAATAACTATAGTCAAATTTTTTTTGCTGTAGATCGTCTATTTACGAACTCCGAAGTAAAGTATTGTTGTACATTGTCACGTGCCGGTCGGACTTGTATTCCTAAACTTTTGGCTGCATTGTTATCCTGACTTCCTGAGAACCTCGTATGAAATTTGGTATTTATCCTGATTTAGTTACAGCAAAATTCAAAATATGCGAAACACTCAGCAATTTTGTGCCGTGAACTTGCC
>JADRCO010000234.1:0-41863 GCA_021464525.1 Rhizophagus sp. LPA8_4_AMF | reverse complement strand
TTTGCTTATTGATCTTAGTAAATTTTGAAATTTTCATCTGACCTATATATATATTATTCAGGGTCCTGTCGACCCCCTATAAGTCACCTCCTGTATAACCATATCATACAAAATTCCCCTTTATAATCATACTATATTTTGGCCCAATGTACTAATAAACATATTAGAAAAACCTTCTTTATAGTCACAACATATGACTTTTTTTATAATCACATCTTTTTTTTGGTCCTGAGTAAAGATGTGATATGTAATTGGTAATTACTACTTGTGTTGAGGTAGTAATGGTTACAACCTATTACTATCTTAAAGCCAAAAAGTGTTGTATATAGGTTGTAATTATTAAATCATTTAGCCAAATTATAATTCCAACCGGAATTATAAGTATCGTAATTACAACCAAAAGTGTTATATATGTATTGTAATGGTTGCAATATTACAACCTTTGATAAAACAATTACATACTACATCTTTAGTCCCAAAGGGTATAACTATAAAGGAGATTGACTGTACTTTGAACTACTACTTTGTGAGATTAGCGGTATATTTCAGATCATTATCCTGCTGAAAGATAATGTCCAAAATAGCTAATTCATAATATCGCAGAGTTTTCATGAAGTCTTCACTTAATATTTTGCAATAAAGCTTTGCATTAATCTCTCCTTCAATTTTACATAAGAAACCTATACTACGAGAGGTGAAACAACCCCATACAAAAACACTTTTGCTGCCAAACTTTACAGTAGGTTTAATGTGTGTATCTTTGAGCAATTCTCCTTATTTTTTCTAATAGTATTCACATCTGTTAGAGCCAAATATTTGGAATTTTGACTCATTAGACCAAACTACTCTACTCCAGTCTTGTACAGTCCAATTCTTAAATCTCTTAGCAAAATTAAGCTTCTTTTCACAATATTTTTTGGATAAAAGAGATTTCTTATGTTTTACTCTAACGGCAAAACCATTTTTTCTTAACACTCTACGTATAGTCTTAACGCTGAACTTGATATCTTCATTATTATATAAGAATTTTGTTAATGAAATGGCAGTTATACATTCTCCTGTCATTAAACGTCTTATAATAGTACATTTATTACATTCATTTATCTTGGATAATCAATTTGAATACTGTTTATCTTTAACAATACTGGTTTTTTCATATTTCTTTTTAAGTTTTAATATTATTGTATGATTTCTACAACCAATTTTAGCGGCAATTTCTCTTAAAGTAAAGTCATGCTCAATTATCAAAATTGCATGTGCTTTTTGTTCTATGGTGAGTTTGATCTTTAGTTTATAAACAAAAAATATATAATTTTGAAAAGTATTTGTAAGTATATGAAAGTTTTTTAGTATTACATTATCATTAATTATAAAAAAAAAATATTTTTATAATAAAAACGATCAAAAGTAACGCACCATGGTTTGAAAGAAAAAAATGATGTAATGGAATTTTTTTATTACACAGGAAAGAGTAGGGTATTTATATGTTAAAGATCTACATCTCTATTATTTATTTTGAAAATATTAGATTAAACGGATTTGTTTTAATTGATAAATATGTGATTTATCATTTAAAAAAATTTGGTGCATTACTTTTGTGAACTACTGTATACAGTCACCACTGGATATAACAAACCCTCTGTTCCAGAAGGTTTGGTTCAGTATATACAGTTAACTCTTGATATAGTGAATTCTTAATATAGTGAATTTTAAGTACACTTATAATTAATTTACCCTTGTTATAGTGAAATAGCCAATCAAATTGTTTAAAATCTTCACTATAGCCTTATAGCGAAATTGAAGTCCAGAACCTAGAGTTCACTATATCAAGGATTGACTGTAGTGAATTTGTTATATAATATACTGAACTTCTGGATAATTTAAGCCATATTTGTAGTACTAGCCAGAATTATAATTTCATTTGACATAAATTTTTAGAAAAATTACTGATAATCCTAGCCAGCACTATAAATTCAGCTTGGATTAGTATATAGTCATATGGCTGTTCATTATAAAAAATATAAAAATATTATATGGCTAATATAGGAGCTAGTTAAGTTTTGGTTCAGATGTAATATATAGTGTTTTATTATAAAAGTTCATTATATTTAGTGAAATTATTTATAAAAAATCAGTTCTAAAAATTCTGGTTCAGTATAATGAGATTTTAGTACAATTGAAACAGGTTCGTTATAATCAATGGTGACTGTATTTTAATTGTGTTTTAACATGTTTTTACATTTTTAATATGTTTGTCATATTTTTACATATGTTATGTTAATAAAAAAAATTTCATATATTATACTGAAAATAGAATCAATTTACTTAAAAATACATGATAACTGTAAAATTTAACTAATTTGCAAAAATTTAAAAATATGACTTCAAGCTAAATATGAGTTAATTTGCAAAAATTAAAATTATGATGTTAGGTTAAATTTGGCTAAATTAGCAAAAACTTATTTATAAGTTATATATGAGATGTCCAGGGTTCTTAATTAGCTGCATCCTCTTTTATAGATTACGTATTTTTATTTTTTCCTTTTACTTGTTTTTACTCTTTCCTTTCCTTTATTTTTACTTATTTCATTTCTTATTTTTTCCCTTCATTTTTTCTCTTTTCCTGTTCTTCATTCTTTTTTTTCATTCTTCTCTTGTACTTTGTTTAGAAAAGCCCATAAAAAAATTAAAACTTCAAATTCTTATGAAATATTTTAACATTTCAAATTTATTTATTTTTTTTTAGGCTGTTATTTCAATCTTCTTGAATATGATATTTTAGTAGATTTTTTATTTTTTTTATTCTTTAATTTATTTTTATTAATATTTCATTTTTTTTTCTTTTTTAGGTAGTTCTTCAAGTCTCTTTTAACTTGTGAAATCTTATTTTCAGTGAGGTTTTTTTATCTTTATTTTAGTTATTTATTCTAATGAAAAATATGCTAATATTTAAATTTTTTCTTTTTTTTTTGTTAGATCTGAATTTCAGATTTTGGTAAGGAATTGAATTATATTTTTTGAAATTAATTCTTTAACAAATTGCTTTTAATGTTTTATTTTCTTCTTTTTTAGATAATCAAGAAGTGTCTCTTTAGATATAAGTAAAACAAGAATTGTTTTGCAATGAATTATTAAAAGTTTGCTATAAATGTGTAGAATGGAATTTTGGTAGAAAGAATCTTCTTTAAATAATTTTTTTATGAACTGTTTTACAATGCTAATATTTTTGATTTTTTTTATTTAGGTGGTTCTTTCAGTCTCCCTGAATATGACATTTTATAAGTTTTTTTTTTTTTTTAATTTATTTATTTTAATAAATGATTTTTATAGTTCATTTTTTTAGGTTCTTCAGATTCTTAGACATATAGAATTAGATGTAGTTTTTTATCATTAATTATTTCTTTTAATAACATGTTAACTAACATCTTGTTTCATTTTATTTTTTAGACAATTATTTAGATTTTTTAGTGAAATTTTCTTTTCGGTAATTTATTCTTTCTAGTTTAAATCTATTTATTCTGATGAAACATTTACTTAATTTATTTTTTTTTTCTTTAGATAGTTTCTTTAAATGCATAAACAAAATTCAGTTTTTTAAATATACTGTATATTTAGCTTAAACAGATTATTCTTTATGATGATTTTAAAGATAAATAAAGTTTTTCTTTAATTATAAGCATTAACTAATGCTCTTTTTTTATTTTTATAGATTTTAGTAAAGAATTATTTGGGTCACCTATAGTTTAGACCACCTATAAAGGATTTTAAATACTAAATAATAAGTTTTATTGTGAAATTTACTATATGTTATTTTTTAATTAAAATATTAAATAATGTTCCTTTTTACTTATTTTTTCATAGGTTTTTTGATGTATTGATTAAAGTGATAAGAGTTTTAAATGGTAAGTTTCTTTATGAAATTTACAATACATTTATTTTTTAATTAAAATATTAAATAACATTTATTTATTTATTTTTGTAGATCCTTTGGATATTTGATTAAAGAGTAAAGGATTTAAAATAGTAAGTTTCGTACTGAAACTAGTTACTTTATACAGGTCAAAATTAAGTAAATATGGTATCAATAGTTTATAAATAAGTTATCAATCAGCTATCAATTGGCTACCCTATTGGTAGCCTATTGAACTTGCATTATAATTCGTCACCAATCAGGCAGGCCGATTGATAGCTGATTTATAACCTATTGGTAATCTATTAGTACTTTATTGGTATTTTTACCAAATTAGCTATCAATAGTTTATCAATAGACTATCAATCAGTTATCAATCAGCCTGCCTGATTGATGACGGATTATGGTGCAAGTTCAATAGGCTACCAATAGGATAGCTGATTGATAACTTATTTATAACTTGTTGATACCCTATTTAATTAATTTTAACCTATATTAAAAGAGGAATAGAACAAAATATCATTTTTTTTAATTGAATTAATATTTACTAATATTTTTATTTATTTTTTTTTAGGAATCTTTTTACAATTAAAATGAACTACTAATTTTTTTAATTAAAAATATGAATATGTATTTCTGCAAATTAATTTAAATAATAATTTATGTTTTTATTAATTTTGAAAGAAATATAATAATTATTAATGTATGAGAAAATAAATGGATATAATTTAATAATACAAATTAATAATATGTAATTACTATAATAATAAATATGAAAAATAAATAAATAAATAAATTATATATTCTTAAGGATTAATATCTTCAAGGATTTCTTCTGATTCTTAGAGATTCTTTGAATTTTTTTTTAATAAGGAATCCAGAGATGAGAAAAATTTTCAGAAGATTTTAGATTTTCATCATTTTTTTTTCATTTTTTTTCAAAAAAAAAAATAATTTAGGATAAGGAGAAAAGAATAAATAATAACTAAGGAGTCGATAATTAATTTTCTTATGTTACAAATTTTAGGATTCTCTGAGGATATTAACTCTAAAAAACTTACTGATGTACAACAATAAAAGAATTAATAATATTATCATATAGTTGGTTGAAGAGTTCTGGAGATCTATGAAAACTTGTAACCTAGTTTAGATAGATTCTACTTTAGCGATCGTATGCAGATGATAATAGAATTATATGAATTAATGGTATATATTTTTCTTTTTTAGGTCAGTGTAGGTTTTATAAAATTGCAGTGCAATAGATCCTTAAATACCAAATTTTTTTGACTATGAAATGATCTCGCTAAGATAAGTTGCTATTATGCATTTCTACCTATATAGGAACAAGTTTCACTAATAATGCATACATAAAATTTATTAGAATAATAAATGGTATTTATTTAAATTATATTAGTTAGCTTAGAATTTCTCTTATAAATTTTAACATTAACTTTAATAAAGTATTACATATACTGCAGAAAAAAAAACATCTTACTAATAATGATTACTATCACTAGTATTTGGTTTATAATTTTAATTAAAGTTAAAAAATACTGATTGTAAAATTTTAACTTAAATAATAAATATGTTAATAAATATTAATTTGATATTAACCATAACAAAATTTTGAAATTTTTGTTAAAAACTTTTAGTAAAATGAAAAAAATTAAAAAATCAAAATTTTGCATTTTCTCAAAAATTATCTGAAAAACAGGTTTTTTGAGCTTATGCACATCTCTTTTTTTTTGTAAATTTACATATAAAATGACTGTTTAATATGTGTAGTTGATATTTAATTTAATATTAATTTTATAAATTTCAAAAATCAAACTGGTGAAAATTACAAGTGGTGACATTTTAATATTCTTTAATATTTATTATTAAATTTATTATTTTAATAATAATATACTTAAAAATAGAACTAACTTTTCACTTTTTATATTACTTATAATTTATATACAGTCAAACTTTAGTATAATTGGAACATATACAAAATCATTGGAAAATATCATTATATCAAGTTACACTAATATTTATATATTTTTTCACATAATGGAAAAGTAAAATTTTATCATTATATCAAGTTTTTAATATTCTATCATGTCAATCTTAGACAAAAAATTATTATTTATATTAAATATCAGTATATTATTAGGTTGTTAAATAATTGAATTTTTTTTTTTTGATTGTTTGTAAGCATCAATTTAAGTACTTAAAATTACATATTTAAAAATCTGTTAATTATTATTACCTTGTACTGCTATAGTGAAGTTCTATTGACAAGAAAAATTGAATATGCAGATGGGCTATGATTGTAATTTCAAATTTTCAAATAAATAGTTATTTTAACAAAAAACTTGTTTAATATATTGCTAATCATTAGAATATTTAATATACTATTATTTAAATTATTTATTTATACAATAAGTGAATAATCTTCATCTTGTTTATCATTTAAAATTTAAAATTAAAGATTTATTAAGTAAAACAACATGATTGTATCATTTATAACCTTTAGATTCGTATAATTTAATAACCAAAAAATAATTAATTTATTAAACCAATTATAAATAATTTAAGAAAAAGCATTGATCCTATCTATACTTAATAGGTAAATTGACACATATTTTACAAGATGACTTAAATCGTCTCATAATATAATGGTTATTATCCATATTTCAACATATCTTACTATGTTCACATGGCGTATTATATAAGCAACATTCGGGAAATACTACTTCGCAGTGTTAGATAGTTATCGTATGTCAATGCTTAAAATTTTAATTAGTTTCTTTGTTTCTTAATTTATTAGACAAATAAAATCGGGGATTCTATAAAATTTTTTGTCCGGAATTGTCACTTTTTGGCGCGCACCGTGCAATCCTGGATCTTGACGCATGTAACATTATAACGGTTGAACTAATTTCTATTACAAGTTTACGGACTTTATCACTATATATGATAGAAAATTACTAAATATATTAGCTAATCTATAAACTAACCATAATTCGTTGGCTAAAATATCCTGGGGTATTATTTCAAAAATATCGTTTTTTTCTTGCTTTCTACTTATCTAGCGTGATAATTTATGCGGTGATATTTAAAGTTTATTTGTTTATGCAACTTGACATCATTGTATACATGATGTCATCGTGTGTATCCATCCGTAATTTAAGATTTAATTAGACTAGCCAATAACTGATAACGAATAATCTCTAAATTAAAACGATTAACTGCGCCATAAAATATATAATTCCCTTTTTTTTTTGTACTGTATATCTCATATGAGATGATTTGTGAAAAAACGAGGGGCACTGACAAGAATAATGATAATAAATTTGTAATAAAAAATTAAATATAAGTAAAGAAGATATGTCCGTATTTCATTACAATTTTTATGTCGTTCTCATACTACTTTGAAGTGAAATTATTTTAATAAGTATACCTTTATCACCAATTTGTTTTATAGTCTCCGTGATAATAATTAAGCTTCGACACGAAATGGGAACCACAGAAAATTTTGAAGATGTTGGTAACTCCGAAGAAAAAGAAATATTTATCCAACCTACAACCACTCAAGAGTCTTCATTGCAAATACAAAATTTTTCACATTTTCAACCACAGACGTCTATACCCCCCGGGTCAAGCAACTCTAGTTCAACGACTGACGAATATATAAGATTTGGCTCCTGTATTGCTTTACAGCATAGTACCACATCAAGATATTTATCGAGTAGATCACCCGATAATAAAGAATCGTCAAAGGGAAACAAAGACCAGGTTTGTTTGAAAGCCAAGAACATAATTAGAACTTAATTCAAAGAATTTCAAAGGTCTGAATTGAAAAAAAGCATTTCTTATCAAATTGCTTTAAATAGCTATAAATTATATAAATATCACGTCACTTTGTGAATTGAATGCCATTGTTAGGGTATTGAAAAGAACCTTGAAAATATAAAAATTTATTGCACATTGCAATCCCATTAAATTGTAGCCGCGATTTGAAAAGAGTTGATTATCTCTTACCCTTACTCATGTTTAGCTGATTCGTCAGCAATAATTTATATCAAATATATCAAATGCAAATTATTATCATATTTTAAGATTGTTGATTTTATTGAATAAAGAAATAATAAATTTTATATTATTTTGAATAATAAATTTTCTTCTCTTCATCTTGACAGGTATTTGCAACTCGGCGGAAATCAGAGAACGAACTATGGATGGTGCAACAAGCCTATGGCGAACGACGCCGTCTAAAAAAGGGCGATGCTGTTCCATATAATGCTCAAATTCGACTTGGCCGTATTGTATCACGGCGTAATCTACGCTCACATCCAGATTATATTTCTCCCATAAGCAAACAACAAGAAGGTAAAGCAACATATTATTTTAATTATTAATTAATTTATTTTAAGAGTATAATATATAATTACATATTTCAGTTATTTGTCACGACGAAAATGCCAGTGATTTGAATGATAACTGGCTAGTTCAGAGACATAGTTATACCAACCATTACGATAATTCTGGATACTGGCTGGTTAACGACGCGATTACGTTAAGACACATTCAAACTGGGGCGACACTACACAGCCATAGTATAATGTTAGACAATGACGATAATCAAGAAGTTACGTGTTATGGGCCAGGACATGAGGAAAACGACAAGGTAAGATACTATTATTCAGGATTATTTCGTAATTGTTTTATTAAATATATACATTTTTCTTATAATAAATTAGTGGAAGGCCGAAAATATTGACATAAATGATTTTATTAGAAGTTCATAGAATAAAAAAAATTTTTTTTTTATTGCTTTTCTCAGTTTGTTTTTTAGTGAAAAGAAAAATTTTTGTAAATTCTGAACATCACTATTTATACTACAGAAAGATTGCATTTTGAGGCCTTAATAGGAGAATATGTGATACTATAACTTTGTAAAACAAAGTTGCCCCTTTTCTTTTTCTTAAATATTGTTGGTAATACGACATCTGGAGCGAGGAAATCTGAAAGTTTTCACGTTAAAACCAGAATTTTCTCGAAGTTTACTTTATTAGAATATCACTATACACTTACTTGATTTCCTTATCTCTTTTCAAAAATATTATTGTAGCAATAATCGCATTATCGTGGTACAAAAACTCCGATTTAAACGAAGTTATAGATAGAGATAATATACAATAATAAAATTTTAAATATGCCACGATTTAAAAAGGTTACACTTTTCTTAAGCCACTTTACCGTTTTCACGAATATTTTTAAAAGTTTACACGTGTTTCTTCCAGGTGGGCGTAGATCTTAATTGTGCGCTAGGATTTAATTGGATAAAAAATTATTACAATCGTTTTTTAGTCGTTTCGCGAAATGATGGATTGAATAATAATAATTAATGACTTTATATGAGCAAATAAATAATAAAACCAGCATTCCACAAATACTAAATTAATAATCCTTTTTCGTATAATATTACTCTTAGCCTTTCTATCATATCTTGCTTCATTTCGGGCCACTCTTTCCCTTCGCCTTTTTAAATATTATGTCTCGGTGCTAACTTTATTTTATACTAATCCTAATATAGTAAATTTCATGTTTGTCAAACTTTGCAGCACGTGACAATTTTAGATTAATTTGGATTTTGCACTTTTTTTTTTGAAAAGCATAAAATGCCAATTCAACGTCGTAAGAAACATAATAGATCTAATGAACATCGTAAGCTTAAACGCGAACAAGCATTAAAAGAGCTGGAGGTTTTGGAAAAGAATTGTCAAAATCTGGTAATTCCCTATAATTTCTTTAAATAATGATACACAAAACTTCCCAAACACAATCATTTTCTGTATTCGCGATCTTGTAAGTTTAACGCGTTTTCTTTTAGTCATTAAATTTAGAATATGAAAGTTTTAAGGAATTGCCTTTATCACTTTTGACCCAACAGGGTCTACAGCACTCCAATTACATTGAAATGACGGAAATTCAACGTAAAGCTATACCTTTTGCTTTACGCGGTCGGGATGTTTTGGGTGCCGCTAAAACTGGAAGTGGCAAGACGTTAGCTTTTCTTATTCCAGTAAGTTACAATTTTATAGTATTTCTGTCAATTGATATTGATAATTAACACAATATTAATCAACTATTATAGTTAATTGAATCATTATATAGGAAAAGTTGGACACAGTTGGATGGATTAGGTGCTTTAGTTATAGCACCAACGAGAGAATTGGTAACGTTCAGTATTTATTATTTAGCTCATTTAAAGGAGATATAATTGATTTTTCTTTTTCGATAGGCTATTCAAATTTTCGAGGTTCTCCGTAATATAGGAAGAAAACATTCTCTGTCAGCTGGTCTTGTGATAGGTGGTAAAAACGTAGACGTAGAACAGGAACGTATAAATAGAATGAACATTCTTATTTGTACTCCTGGACGTTTGTTACAACATATGGACCAAACTGTAAACTTTAAATGTGATAACATTCAAGTATTAGGTTAGTAATTATTTTGTTGTAGCCCTTCAAGTTCAATTGTAACATAACACTTTTAAATTTTATTAAGTTCTTGATGAGGCGGATCGTATACTTGATTTGGGTTTTGAAAAGACTATAAATGCCATAATTGAAAATTTGCCAAAAGAACGTCAGACTTTGATGTTTTCTGCTACTCAAACAAAGTCTGTTAAAGATTTGGCTCGATTAAGTCTTGAGGTATATATAATTTTTATAAATAAACTTCAATAAAAGCATCTCAAATTTTATATTCAATTTTATATAAGGATCCCGAGTATGTTTCTATAATTGAAGATTCGGAACATAGCACACCGCTTAGTTTATCACAGCATTATTTAGTTTGCGAATTACCGCAGAAACTGGATATTTTATTTTCATTTATTAAGTCGCATTTACAAGCGAAGGTTCTTGTATTCTTATCCAGCTGCAAACAGGTAAAAAAATTTTTTACTATATTATTTTATTTTTTATTTATTATTAAGTAAACTTTCTTAATTATCTTAGGTTCGATTTGTATTTGAAACTTTCTGTAAATTACATCCGGGAGCTCCGTTACTTCACTTGCATGGCAAACAAAAGCAAACCAAACGATTAGAAATTTTTAATAAATTTTCTTCTATGAAACATGCATACCTGTTTGCAACTGATATTGCTGCGAGAGGTTTAGATTTTCCTGCTGTTGATTGGGTAGTGCAGGTAGATGCTCCAGAAAATGCAGAGACATATATTCATAGAGTTGGACGAACGGCAAGATATGATGCTTCAGGTTATGCTCTATTATTTTTATTAACAAGCGAAGAACAAGGGATGAAAGCAGCTTTGGATAAAAAAAAAGTGCCAATTGATAAAATTAAAGTAAAATCTAGTAAAACAATTAGTATCCAAAAACAATTGCAATCGTTATGTTTTAAGGATCCTGAAATTAAATATCTCGGACAAAAAGTATGTTTTTTTTATTATTAAAACATTATATGTATACATATAATAAATTTTTTTTTTTTTTTTATTGTTAGGCATTTGTATCATATATACGATCAGTATATCTTCAAAGTGATAAATCTATATTTAAAGTAGATGAATTACCTATAGAGGAATTCGCTGCTACTCTTGGATTACCTGGTACTCCTAAAATTAAATTCGTTAAGGTTTATAATTAATAATTATCTATTATAATAACTTTTAGGTAGTGTTCTTGAGTTTTAATTATTTCTTTATTACTTAGAAATCACAATCTAAAAATGTCACTCGTCAGAAACCAAAAAAAGTTCCTGGGTACTCAACATCTGATGAAGATGAAGGAAATTCTGTTGAGATTCTTGAAATGAATAATAACACTTTACCTAATTTAGAAGTACAAGAAAAAGAGAGAAAGGAAGCTAACCCGAAAACTAAACTAGATAAAATGTTCAATCGTAAAAATATGTCTGTCCTTACAGATCATTATAGAAAATTGGTTGATCAAGAAGCAGACAATATTACGAGCGAAGAAGAGTTGATTACCCTTAAACGTGCTGACCATGAATTATCAGACGAACTTAAACAACCGGTATTCTTTTATGCTATATATTCAATTATAAGTTCAATAAACTAAAGACATTTGTTTAGGGCCGCGATCCGTTATCAAAACGTAAGCTCATGAAAGCTACATCAAAAAAATTTATTATCAAGAATGCGCCTAGAGGAAAAAGATTAATATTCGATGATGATGGAAATGTAAGAATTTAACATAAATCATTTTTTTTATTTTATTAATATAGCTATATTCTATAATTTATTAACTATTCAATCGTTTATATTAGCCTCACCAAGTATATGAATTTCAAGATGAAAAAGCTTTCCATTCTGCAGGAGATATAGCGTCTCAAAAGAAAGAGTTTATAGAGAAAGAATTTGAAGTCATGAAGAAAGAAGATATTACAGATAAAATTATTGCAAGAGATAAGAAGCAAGAGAAAAAAATTAAGAAAAAGGTTAAATTAAAAGAAGAATTTGGGGAAAATATGAAACCTGTAGTAACCTTATCAACAACTTTACCTATGTATAAAAAATTTCATGGCGAACTAAATAAAAATGCTGAAAGAGACTCTGAGGAATCATCAAATGAAGAGTATGAGAGATTAAGTAATAAGAGACAAGCTGCTTCTCTGCCAGATCACACTGATTTAAATGATGGCGAGGCTCTAATTAATAAGAAACGAAAACTACTGGAAATTGAAGAACCAAAAACTTTAGAGGATCAAGAAGCATTAGCATTAAAATTATTGAATCGTTTATAATTCATTAAAATATAAATTTTGCTTTTTATTTAAATAATATTCATCAATCAACCAGCAACTTTTACTACAATATTTCAATATACATTTATTATTGCAATTAAAAATTGTCTGAATTATCTAGGTATCTCTTGGATGGTTTTACCACCATAAAAATTCAAGAACTAAAGATGTTTGCTCAATTGTGTATTATGTAACTACAACAATTAACTTGAGCCGTGAATTTCTAATAACTTATTACTTAATATTAGACATTCACCCAAGCAATAAGTAAATGAATTTTTAGACCCTTACTATTTTTCATTTCTTGATGTAATACGATTTAAGGATACCAATACTCTTATAGAAACGATTTTGTCATTTCACATATTAGTGGTTTTCTTCAATTACCTGATTCTCCAATATTTATTAAATTCTTTTATTTATTTCTGATCACTTTTGTGAATAAAAGAGTCAGTAGGTGAAAAGGCCATCAATTTCTCTTCTTTCAGTCCCTCTCGATATCTCACGAGACAATTCAATATCCAAGCACTTGAACCATTAAACATTCATTTATGGCGGTTTATAAAAGAGTGAAAAATAAGCTATAAAAGTAAGCTTTATTTATTACGAGCGATAGTAAATCATATGTGATTTTATAACTATTGCTCGACATTTCTAATTTTTAATTTATAAATGAGAAATTTTTTGATTTATTATTGGGTTAAGGGAAGTTTTCTTTTTGTTGCTAATTTTTTTCAAGTTCACCCAAGTTTCTATTTATATTGGTGCTTTTTTTGATGCGATCTTCCATGTGGATTTGTGATTTACTGGTAATCATTTAGATTTTTAGTATTTCTTTTGCAACATATGGGAGAAACCGAACGAGTTATAAAGAAAACTGCTCGAGAACCATATCATGAACGTCAAAGTTTGTGGTTCTGCGGCCAGGTAAATTTTCTTATAAAATTTCGTTAAAGAACTATTTATAAATTATTAATCTTTAACTTAATAAATAGCATACACTAAATAATCTAGTAAGTATTATAGAAAGTCCGCGTAGTAGAATATTTTTGATATTTTTCTGCTAATAATTTATGATATAGCTCCAACGTAAAGCTTTCACAAGGGAACAACTTGAAAATATCGCTCTAAAGTTGGCCAAACAAGGAGGTCTGACATGGCGCTCATATATTTTTAATCCACACAAAAGTATTTTGTAAGTTTATTTTATCTAAATGATTATATGTGATTATCATATTTTTATATAAATATAATCGCTTTCTTTTTGAACATTATTAGCGGAATAGGTAATTATGATATTAATGTTTTGGAGAAAGCTTTAATGAATGAAAATTTAGAAGTACAGTGGTTCGATGTTAGAAAAGGTATCTCAACTAGAAAAATTATTAATTTCCTTTCAATCTATTTATAATTATCACTTATTGTATGAAGTGAGTGCGACAAACGACAAGTAAGAAAATCTTTGACTCACGCCCATAAATACAATAACGATAATGATAACGAAATCGAGGAATGGAATATTAATTATTAAGTTATTTGAAATAGTCTTCTAATAATTTTAATTTAGATATTCGATCCGTTATTCAATTCACCGATAAAACTCTTTGTGGACTTATTCTGAATGTTCCAACTTTACGTTTTTACCTTTGGACATCTTATCATTGGATTGCCATTAAACCCTTTTCTATTGATGACATTTACAATTTGGATTCGAAACTAAGCAAGGCCGAAAAATTTGAGAACGTGGATGAGGTGAGAACATAATTATTGATCACGTAATAATTGTTAAAATATTTATGTTTATTCAATTTATATATTTATTGGTTAGGTTTATAAATTCCTTGAATCTGTCGTATATCAAAATGGGAATATTCTGCTTGTAAAATATATTAAATAATGTCTTTAGTCTGTTAAAATATTAAGGAAGTCGTAGTTTTGTATAGATTAATTAGATTAATTATAGCATGATTACGTGACTTATGTGGCACGGTTAACTTCAACTCGCAGTCACGTGATCAATTTTTTTGAATAATTTATCGACAAGTTTTTTTTCTTTGAATAAAACTTAATTCGTGATCCGCCTAAGAAGTAGAGAAGATTAAGAAGATTACTATATAAAATTGGGGGGAATTTTTTAAAAAATTAAAAGCGTTATCTTATGATCCAGTAATTAGATTTCGATGAACTTGTTTTTTGTTTTGTAGCTCTTGGTGTCCTCTATAAAATAAAAAAAAAGATATTCGAAATCCAATCACTGAAACACGAGATAATCACCAAAAACTATTTTTTCGAGGATGAGTAGATTCCACATTTGGAATCTGCTTACCCCCGAAAAAATATATTTTGGCGATTATCTCACGATCTACCGATCCGATTTCGAATATCTTTTTTTTATTTTAAAGAGGACACCAAGAGCTACAAAACAAAAAACAAGTTCATCGAAATCCAATTACTGGACCATAAGATACCGCTTTTAATTGTTTTTTAAAATTCCCAATTTTATATAGTAATCTTCTCTACTTCTTAGGCGGATCACGAATTAATACAAATATTATTCAGCTTTTAAAATCATAATTTCATAGGAATGCATACAGTTTGTTTAGTGTTAAAGGAAAGGTTTTATATACCATTTTCTGACTTTAATATTTAATTTTGTAAAAGCTGACTTTAATTATTCAAACCCTCCATTTTCTCTAAGTAAACTTACAGAGAAAGCAAAATGTATATATAGTGTTTACTAAGTTTTATAATTTTCTCCTTACCCAATCAGGGACGATGATTTTTTGTGGTGATACAAAGATTATAAAGTAAATTTTATGTGTGAAAAAAGTAAATTATGTGAAATTCTGTGCAGAATTATGCAAGGAGCCAACATTACGATTTGTAAATTCTGGCCAAATTTAGGGTCAGCCGGCATTATGATGATTGCAAATCCTAAATCAGGCCAAAAACTTGAAAATTGTCTTTTTAGCCAAATTCAAAAAATCATCCTTTTTTGGAGGATGTAACCTTTGGTGGTTACGTCGACGCGATCATTTAATTACTCTACATAAACAAGTAGATCAAACGCGTCTGTCATGTGATTTTAATTCCTATTTATTTATTTATATCGGTGTTTAAAGTTTTCAACTACCAATGTTGTCTTCGGTACTTTATGTACTACTTTAGATTCTATTTCTATAGTCTCGTGTAGTCTGTAGTCTGTACTGAAACTGAAGTAAAATAAACTGTTTTCAACTTTGACATATAAACCACTTTTAACTTATTTTAAAGAACAGTATTTAATTACCTCCAGAAAAAAAATTGAGCGTGTTCTGTTAACATGGAAGGAGAACTTAGTACCACAAAGCTTTTGACACCTGCTGCTCTTTCTTCTATGAAACGCTCTCAACTTCAAAAACTATGCAAAAAATATGGACTCAAGGCTAATGGAAAGGTAGGCGTTTTATTGAATTTATCTTTTTATATAAAACTAAATTTCTTTTAAATCGCTTTTACAGAACACTGACTTACAAGAAAAATTAAAAGAATATGCATTAAATTCTGGGGAAAATATTAGTACGGAAGATATAGAAATGATGTATACCCCTGACATGTATATGTCATCGCAACGAAATCAATACGCGAACAGTGTATCAGAACCTACTACTCCTCAAACGCCAAGTGTAATCCCATTAGAACAACAAAATAGAGTTAGAAGTTCTCTAGTTGACGATTCTCCAATAAAAATAGAGACATCTCAACCATCTCAACATGAATTTAAAGAATTCGAGGCTGAAGTAGTTCATGAAAACAAATGTCTCTCTCTCATCCCATATCAAGGATCTTTATTCTTTAATTTAGCTGAGAAACAAGAGGGTTTGTAATTTATTATGTTAACTATGTTATTTTTTTTATATTTACTAAAAAACGTAATTTTAGAAAATATGACTGAGTCAAAGAAAGATGAGATGGAAGACGTGAATAATATTGAGAACGTAGATTATACTCGAGATATTACGAAAAGCCAAATTACTGAGCATTTGGTTCCAGGTAACTTTCTAAGATTCTCGTCGATTATGTTACGTGCCAATTTAAAATCACTCTTCGTTCACTTAAAGATGAAAAGACCAATTCGAATCCTATATCTCTGAATTCTGCCTTCGAACAGGTTGAAATAAATAGTAAGAATCCCATTTATAAGTTTGATTCAAAAATTATTTTATTTACTAATTAATATGTTAATTTAGAACCAGTTATGCCTAATATCTTCGTTTCCCCATTAACGCCGTCCAGTAATGTGATACCAATTGGTAAATGTCCCTAAAATTCATTATTTATTTATTAATCTTTTTCTTTGTAACATTAATTTTATTAGTACATAAATTAAATAGAGCAACGAACTTCTAAGGAAGAAAGAGAAAATGATGTTTCTGTTACTGTTCATAAAGAATTGGAAACACGAGTCGCCGTATTAAAAGCCTTGCCGTCCCCCGAACGTAAGAGAATTTTGGGACTAAATAACGCAAAATCCGAAATTCCTGTGGCAACTCCTTTTCGAAAAGATAGCGAGACTTCTATAATTAAACAAACTAGTTCATCATCTGCTAACCGTTTTGCAAAAGTTCACGAGAAAGTTTTTTCACAAATGCCGTCAATTATGACACATTATGCTGCTCAAAAAACAAAAAAAGTCGAAGAAACTCAGGATGAAGTCAATAGGAAACGCAAAGATCTAGACAGTATGCAGCCATTAGTTAAAAAGCAAAAATTAGCACATAGTTCTCTAGAAAATCAAAGTATTAAAGCTGCAAATAATGTCTATAAAAAGGACAAGTCAGTAGTGAAAAAGACATATGAAGGAAATAGAACCATAAAGTATAGTCGATCATCAGTTCGTCTTGCGAAAAGTACAAATGTTTTTCCAAATCAAGAAGAGAGAAAGAAAGAACGTGAAGAACTCGAAAAACGTAAACAGGCTGCGAGAAATGGTATGATTTATATATATCTTTTATTATAAACTTTAATCTGGTATAACTAATAATATAATCTTTAATAGAAGTTCTTGCGAAAAGCAAAAATGTTTTTCCAAATCAAGAAAGAAAGAAAGAACTCGAAAAACGTAAACAGACTGCAAGAAGTGGTATGTCAATATGTATCCTTTATTATAGAATTTAATCCTGTATAACTAATAATATCTTCTTTAATTGAAGTTATTCAACCTGTCTTAAAGACGGAGACGAAAGAGAGTGTTGCGAAGAATTCCCAAAACACTCAAAATATCAAAATTAAGAAACCAAGGCCATCTTTATTACCTAGAAGAGTGTCACAAAAGAAATTGTCAAAATGATCGGCAAATATATAATGTAAATTATAAATCAAATTTTCTGTTCGAAATTATTATGCAAATATTCATGCCTATAAAGACAACTTTTTTTTATACGTATTATATGTATTTATTTCTTTTAAAGAAAGTTAAATTTTAGTTTCGCTAGTGTTTCGCTGTAAAAAAAACTATTTTATGGTTTGAAACAATATTGTCATGTAGTACGCGTTGCTCCTTCAGCATTATCTCCTATCCAACTATTATTGGTTTGAATGAAAAGTTTAGTCAAAGCTGGACTTTAACTGTTTAACATATATATAGATCTCTTTTATTTTTCGTTCAAATAGTCATTATAAACAGGTAATTCTGAAAGTCCAAGTTCATTCATTGGTTAGGTATCATTTCACATTTTCTAGATTTCAGAATTCTTTAGCAATTTTTAGCAGTCTAATACTCTAATTACATCGTCAGCAAATGATAACAACGTATTTTGCTTCACAGAAGTGAACTACTTGTAATAGTTCTTTGTTGTCCCTCATAATGTTTTACATATTATCCTAAAGACCATCCCATTTGAAAGGCATTATTCGGTGATTGATAGTCCAATACTGGGCAAAGCATTGCAGTCATCCATTGGTTGAAACTTCTATAACTTCTACTGCACAGTCCAATGCCGATGGAGGTCTTCACTATTATTCTTTATGATGGACTAATCCATTTTCAAAATTTATCATAAAAAAGTAGATGTAATTATTGAAAATAAAGTTCATATATCATTTCTTGAATAAAATATCATATCCAATTTCTTGTATAAAAATCTGCAGAATCACAAACGACAGTTGGTATGTGATCGTCAAAAGCTTGACTGATGACGCAACTTTGAGTCGGTTCTTGAGAAGTCTCAGAATGGTTTTTATGGTTAAAAATAAAATAGTTTTTTTTAATTTAGAATCGACAGAGTCGACTCATTGTGTCATGTGAATTTCCGATAAAATCAGATCACGTGCAACATAAAGAGATTTTTATAACATTAATTATACTACGGTCTACAGTACTTTAAATTCAACTTTCAAAATCGTTTATTTCCACTAAATTAAATAACATAAAATATAAAGACACGGGAAGCAAACTACTAATATGGATGACGAGGAAGAAAAGTTAACGCTCAGCGATTGTTTTACTGTGCTTGTTGATACATATATTTCATTAGATTTGAATAGTTGGCAAAATATTATGGGCTGTTTTGTAGCCTTTTTACTGAATATTATTCTCATTATAATGAGGTACTTGTATGTAGATAAATATTCCACAATTGAATATATTCTGCTGACATTTAGTATTCTAAACGTAATATATCTGTGGTGGTGGAGTTATAAGATATATCATTTTTTTTCTCAAAAGAAGGATGAAATTCCAAATAACCCAAATATTAATCTAGTTGGTATAAACTTGCCGTGGTATACTCGAAATCGCCTTGGATATTTTATGTGAGAAGATTATTTAATTTTGTTTTTAACTTAAAAGATGATTCAATATCTTAATAACAATTCCTTTTTTTTTAATAGACACCAGCAGTATTATGAGTTGAGTTATGCCGAACCATATAAAGAAGGACAAAAAGTTTGGGAAATCTGCATATGGAATCCAAATAAGTTTTCTCTTAATTTACTCTATGGATTCTCACCAGTACAAGTCGGAATCCTTATGCTTATGAACAAGGGTACTGAAATATTCAGCATAATATTGGCTGGATTCTTGACTTTACAGATGTATTTCTATACAGAAAAATTTATTACACTTATCCGAAGTAAGGAAATTGTATTTAGAGAGATCCAACGTGAATATGATATGAAATTTGTTAAACCAAGATTATTCCGACGAAAGAAAAATGTTGAAACTCAAACAATGTCACAAGAAGAGATGATGAAAGAATTGTTATATATCAAGTCGGATTATGAACATTATAAGTTTCCTAGGAAATTCGATAATCCGTGGGTTACTGAACTTGGTACAACATGAAAGTACAGCACTACACATTACAAATTAATTTTGGTTGGAAGTTGATTAAGATAATATTTGATTTAGACTTTTCAATAGATTTGAGTCGGTATCCGCTTAAAAAAATATTTTGAGTATTCAATAAAATTGTTATGAATAAACACTTGAAACGAAAAATGTTAGAATAAATATTCACCATAAAGTTGATGATTTAAGAAATTTAGTTCAACAGTAATAGATCTATTGTACACAAAATATTACTTCGGATATCCGGATATCAGCATTAACTCTATATCACAGAGAGTTGTTCAGAGTTGTTTCAAGAAATTTTATGTGAATGGATGAAAGAGAATATATAAATTTAAAATATATACACCCTTATTTAAAAATTTATTCAGAAATCAAAAGATGTAGTCATCAAAATATAAACAAAAGATGTAATACAAATATATAATAAATAAAATACAAAGGAAAATAATTGTAAGAAAATAATACATGTATAAATATATAAATAAATGCTGTAAGTCTCAAAAGTATATAATTAATTTAATTTTGTTCAATTCTAGGTTTTCTATCTAACCAATATAAATAAATATGAAAATAATTTATTCTCCATTATCAACCCATCTACAAACTCTAATAATTAACTCATTTCTCCAAGAAGTTAATGATTTACGTTCTCTTGGATTAAATAAACTCCAAACACCAACCCAGGTTCTTTTGCCAACCCAACACAATCTTTCCCATAATAAAATAGTAGTATAAGCAATAAAAGTCCAAAAAAATGCAAATATACAAAACCCAAGTATGAAAATATCTTTACGACCGTGAAGTTCATACAAATTACATCTTCTAATGAAATGTACCATAATAATAGAATATATTATATCAAAAGTAATGAATAATACCAATCCTGACATCATTTTCCATGTTGCTATAACATCTCTACCTGGCCATCTTGTTATTGCTAATGAATTATCATCATATAACATTGCATTTTCTCCTTGTTTTTTACCAACATATTTCGCTATTAATCCAATTGGCGAAAATAAAATTAATCCTGGCATTGTTAATATAAAAAGAATTACGAGTAATGGTAAATATAAAAATAACGATACTGGCGTCGTGGACATGTGTGGTGGTGATAATCGATGACTACGAAGTTTTTGTATATACATAACAACTTCATATTTTAATTTACGGGCTTCATCCGTTGGTGGTGTATTCGCTGTATATTTCTATTTATGAGATAAACAAAAAGAAATTTAATTATAGATGTAATACAGATGAGGAAGAAAAAAAGAAAATCTTTTACTTACTTTAGCTATTTTCCTTAACAATGCTAATTTTTCAGAAAAACTTAATTCACTTGGTAAATTTTCTCGATATAAACGTGAAGCAGTCTTAAAGAACAAAAGAGTATTATAATCTGGAGCATTAACAGTTAACTCAGCCAATGAAGTTTGAATAGTTTTCAAAAGTTCTTGACAAGCTTGGCGCTTTCCTTCACCACCAGATCTATATAAATCAACTAATCTTCGTTCAATTTCAATCGGTTGACCAACATCAACAAACACACGACTTCTAAATCTATGACGATTAAAAAAATTCAATCCGCAAGGTACAATTTTTAATTTCCTTTCTTTACCAAAAGCATCAGGTTCTTTTGAGGCCAAATAACCTAAACTCATTACAGCACAACCATATTTTAATGATAACATATGTTCATTATCATGTGAAGTTCCTTCAGGAAATATTGCAACACATTGTGATTTTGAAAAATGATTATATACTGCCGAATATACTTCTGAATGTGGTGGCATATGAATATAAGAATATGTTGTGGGTATATCTGGCACAGAAGGAAAATTTGGTTTATAAGTTGATGTTGGTCTGGATGAAGATTGGGTTTTATGATATGAAGAAGATTCACTAGCATTTAACAGAGGTGTTCTTTCCGTTGCTTCGGGATTCTGTGGACACACTACGATTTCATCAGGTTGGTCATCGTTGATTGGAAAAGGTAATTTACCAGGTGAAGATGATAACCTATCCCAACTTCTGCTTACGCTTTGTGTTACTGATTTTGGTAAAATATTTAGCCCTTCCAACGTTTTTATTGTATTACCTCTTTCAACTCTAATAAATACATTGCCGTATTCAACTAATCTTCTAAATTTTCCTTTTCTTCTTCCTTTTGTCAACCATTTCATTCCAGGTTCTTTTATACGTACTAAATCATCATTAATAATTTCTTCTACTGTTCCGCTAGCTTCTTTTAACATTTCGTTATCATTAGGCCTTTCAAATTCAACATAAAGTGTATCACCTACTTGTAATACTTTTCCAAGTCCTTCTCCCGTTACTTTTTTTCCTTCATCTATAACTTTAACTAACCCATCCCCATTAATTCTTTCTGCGTCTTGTGGTCTCGTTACTGGTATACATCCAAGTATCGTTATAATTGTTCCAAATATTGGATAATTAAAATTCGATTTTGCACTTAAGAAATACATATTTCGTGGGCAAGCTACAAAAATTGTTATTGCATCCATTAAAAAATTTCCATGTGGTGCTGCTATAAATAATATTGGTGTGCCATCGTCTTTCGGAAAATTTTCTCGATGAAATGCTCCATGGTCTCGATAAAATATAGTAAAGATTATTTTTGCAAAAAACCTTATTATTGAGTAAAATATCCTTCTTACTATCGACATTATGTTAATATGAGTAATATTTATATAATTTACAAGGAAAAAATTTTTTTTTTTTAAAAAAAAAAATACGCTTATAAAACGTCTTAATATAAAACGACTGAATGAAGGAAGAATGGGTTGAAAAAAAATCGATAGATAGATATAGTCGATTTATTAAATCTAAATTATATTCAATTACCGAATTAGAAAAAGTATACTTTGGCGTTATCGATAGTACCAAGTTAAAAAATTACACAAATTATGACACAAGAGCTAAAAGTATTGTATGTTAAAAAAGGCCCCTGAAATTTCTGCACATTTACATAAGTCAAAGCTGATTTTAGGCAACTTTTTTTTTCTTATCGCCGACTTGCAGAATGCATAACACGTTTCTTTCCATTATTATCGTAATAGTATATCATCAGACATCCCTATCTGTTATCAAGAAACATTTGAAAACGCGATTGATGAAAAAATAAAATTATTATTTATTGTTTTCCAAAAAAAATTATTTTACAGGTTTTTTACTGCTTTAATTATAAACAAAAAATAACCTTTTTCACGTGATTTTCGTGCTATCGTTGTTCATGTATCAAGATTATCTTCTTCAAATTCTCGCTCTGCGACCTAATTTTGGCGTATGATTTGTGGTAGTACAATCCTGAAACCTTCAATTTTGCGGCCGAGCTTCCCATAAATTTTAGCCTTTACAGTATTTTGAAACGATAATTCGATATTTAATTACTATATCATTATATACTGATTGATTAAGAGATTGAAAATGCGTCAAATGATTAATTTCAATTGAATGATAAATACTAAATTATGTAACAGGGCGGACATCCTCGTATTATCACCGTATTGCCGATCATTTGTCGATCATTTATTTAATCTTATCACATGAAAAAAATACCGTTTATAAGTAATTTTTTTTAGGAATAACTTAGTTTAACTTCGGAATTTGATTATTTAAATAAGAACATTAATAACACTTTTAATACTGGCGATTTTTATTTATTAAATTTCGTGGCATTAATTTATTAAGCCTCGTGACGTTTATTTGTGTAAATTCTCAATTAATAAAAAACCTGTATTATGGACCCAATCGTTGTATTATTTTTGCTGTATATCATATATAATAAAAAGAACATTTGTGCAAAATTTCAAGGTTCGCCCATGCATATTCACTTTCGCCCATCAACTTTTGTCTGGTGATTCCGTATTATCACATTTAAATAATATATTATAACAAATATATTAAATTGTATTATTAAAAGTATATAACAATATTATGTTAAAATAGGATTTTTATAATAATTTTCATAATATTTTTACTAATATTTTAGTAAGTTATTTAAAAAAATTCATGACTTTTTAATAAATTGTTATATTTGATCAACAAATGATCGGCAAGGTGATATAAAGTATGTCCGCCCTGTTAAATTATGTTACCTAATTAGAAATTATTAATTGGATAAGTAAGTGATCGACGCATATTACGCGATATATATATTGATACACAAACCTATTTTGTAAACAATCAATTACATTTACATTTGTCTACACTCTAGATCTTGACAAGTTGGTTTAAGATCTATTAAGAATAAAACCATTGGAAGTTTAGAAATAATGAAGTACAATTTTGTTAATGTAAAAGTCGTATCAGCAGGTCTAACAGTTACTGCAACTGATGCTACCAGCGACCATTTACCAACTAATACCAGTCCCGGTACTCCCGATGAAGAAGGAAAACAATTTTATTATAGGCCTGTCAGAAGGAGGGAAACGAAATGGGACCTTTACTGTGCCAAGCTTGGCGCTGCATTAGCGCGTGAGTTAAAAAAGGTTAACAAAAATATTGTAATTAATAATGGTAAGTTCAATTGTAATAGTGTCTCAACTGTAATTATTTTATTAATTATCTTTCTTATTTAACCTTTTAGAAGTATTAACTGATTTGCCTGAAGGTTATAAACTTTTCGAACATGTCAAGAATTATGTTCATGAACCAAAAAAATATAGGACGGACACGTATTTGTTCGGTGAGTATTGAATGAATGCTTTCAAAGGAATATTTATAATAGGTATTCACTATTAATTTATACATAGGTTTTGGCTCGATTAAGTTTCGATCTCCCGCGGAATTTGAAGACCATTTATTATGGTTAGCGTCAGATCAATCCACCCATTGTTTATGCAAATATTGTTCTAAAGAATCAACTCCAAGGAGGAGAGTGCAATCTAAACGATCTACACAATCTACACCACAAGGACCTAACCAACGGACGCCAAAAAAGAGTTCATCTGATCAAGTGGAAAAGAATGAGCGAGAGTCTCATGAAGCTCCATCACCTATTACAACTCCTAATCAAGTAGTTTTATATTCAAGATCAAAAATACAACTTCTTCCTGATGCGAATCATTCCAGCCGAAACGGAGAAATAGTATGGATTAAAACGCCACTTGTTCTATCCGAAACTTATTTAGAAGAATTGAGAAATAGCAAAGTAAAGATTGAACACTGGCCGGGTTATGTTATTGAACGACAAAAGTTTTCGCAAATCGTAAATAATGTGTCTTTAGGACCGATTATTGATAATCTATACTATAAAGTGCAGCCTCTCAATATAGCTGGAACTCAAAAAGTGTCAGAAGAGCAAATAGCTCCTTGGCTACTTTTATCATCAGAGAGCCTTGTAGAGAAAATTTATAAAATGAGAGATGCAAATCGAAGAACAAGTTCTCCGATACTAATGCGCATTATCAACCTATTCTGTTCAGCATATGATACTGCTATGAGAATTAGTAAAACTTATACTCCATTAGATTCTTATAAGTATATATTGCCTCCACATTTTCTATCAAAGATTGAAGATTCGAATGAAAGGCGATTACTTCAGGAGATGGAAAATTATACGCATTACAAAACGTTATGTTTTGGTACTGAAATTCTGAAGGAGGATGATTATGTTAGAATGAATGATGTTGAGTCCAAAGGGGATAATATCAGGATATTCAAGATTAACACGATATACAAAAATTTTGATAATAAGTTATTATTTAATGGAGATATTTACTTAAAAGCGTTTACTAAAGGTGATAAGACCAGTTGGAGCAAGTTGAATGATGAAGAAAAAGAATATTTTATTGAACTTAAAGACATTTCCGGTCGTTATTATGATGAGTTTCCACACATTAATAAGAGTATGGAAGTTAATGAATCCGTTAGCCTTAAAGAAAGGAAGAAATTAATGGAAAGACAAGAGACAAACAAGTCTGAACCTAGTCCCTCTCAACCTATAGCTAGGAAACAAACGGCTAAGCATTCAATATATTTTGATAAAATACCTAATACTCCTACAAAGAAACTTAAAGTACAAAATGAAAATGCGACTTCCCAACACATGAAACAGGACATCCAAGATAATCATACAAATAACGACGAGTTGGATCATATGGATGTAATAGAAGTTCAACGAAAAGTTGATCCGATAATTATTTCACCGACTATTCCATTCTTAGATGAATTTGATGATGAAATATCAGAAAAGGAGAGTGATTTGTTTGAAATGCTATCTAATAATCTTGAAAATTCCCAGCTTATGGCAGGATAATGGTGGATAATTATTATAAAATTATTGTTACATTAATAAATAATCTTTTTATAATGAATTTATATAATAAATCAATATTTTGTAGCTTTTTTGTAACTTGTTATTCGAAGTTTTTATTCGTAATATTTTATAGTACTAGAGTCAATTTATAGTATAATGCATTTAGTTTTATTGCTTAATTTTGATGATTTAAAACTATTAAATATTGTAATAAATATACCGTATATCGCGGGCCATAGTACCTCCCCTATGTATAGTACCCCTAAAAAAAAAAGAAGTCACATTCTCCGTTGATTTATTATTTAAATAATCCAACAAATATCTTAGGTGCGACGTGTAACAATACCCTAATTATTTTAAAAGTTTTTAAACACACTATTAATAGTAAAAATTCGCGTAATAGGGAGGGGGGTACAGGGCCAATTGGCCAAAACCTCCGAAGTTTGCAAGAATGACTACTACTTACTCTCCTCTTATATAAAATATTATATGTCGGTAAATATTGAAGAAAATTCTTTAAACGAAACGCTCGTATTCTCGTAACAACTCCATTCGTAATAAATCTGTTGACAATAACTTCATTTTTAATCAATTTGAACGTGATTCCGTAATTAATATTATAACTTATACTTGTAACAATAAGTTTTTAATTGATCTAATCCACTTTATTTGATATAAACGTCAAATTTTTCGCCCAACGTCTGTAATAGCCATCAAAATTGATATTATTCCATTTCAAATTTAATTCGTCTACTAACAAACTATTCCATATAATTCCTGTATCATTTGAACCTGATTTGCTTCATACAATTCTTTCTTCATAGCTTCTACTTAAAATTCATCTTTATATTTTGAATCTGTTAGAAAATAAACTTGTAACTATTAATTGTTTAAGAAATTTTTATAGCATGTAATTCCTATAATCTAATTCTTTCCTAGAGCTTGATTCTTCAAAACTTTCTTAATAATAGCGATAAAATCCTTTTTAACCATCCGGAATAATAACTTAACTAAAAATTAGAGCAATTGAAACTCCTTTAACGTTTTTCATAAATTCACCTGATTTAAAATTTTGCGCTACTCTATAAATTTTCCCATTATTTGTTATAAGTTTAATCTCATTAAAAAAAAAAGATTTTATATAATTTTCAGAAGCATGTTCTTATTTACTCCTATTTGTTAAAACATTCGATATTTCCTTAACGTTAAAGTTTTCTAAAAAATTATTGGGATATAAACACAAATAATTAAACCAAGCAAGTCAAATATTATATTGTTTAACTTTCATACGGTTTAATTTTCTCTGTGTTTCCATAATCTCCATTTCTGTTCTCATTAAGAGCTCTCTAGATATATTATCTGCCGGTAAATATATTAAACAGTCTCCTACATTATTCGATCTTGATATATTTATTACTACAACCTAGACATTTCTTCAACCACGAAGAATCATCAAAAGTGTCTGTTAAATTTGAATCAACAATATAACGGATATCTATCGCATCAAAATTTTTACTTTTTGATTTCCTATTATATTTCTATGTTTATAAAATGATTCTCGACTTTTTTTTTCAAGGTAGATTAGATTACATGTCAAATTATAAATAAAACTTTATTTTCAATCTTATCGTCAATGATTATTGATTTGCATGCCATTTGGCTATAATAAATTTATCAGAGAAATTATTTGGCACATTTCTATTGCACTGAAAAGTTGCATTTATGTATGTATATATGAAAATTTTGCGGATACGTCATACGTGGACGATCAGTCTTTTCATCCCGTTATATCGACGATCATTTTCCAAATTCGGTATTTTGATATACAGTCAACCTCCTTTATAGTCACACCCCTCGGGACAGGACCCCGGAAACTTATAATTGAACTCCCATACAATTTTGAAGATTTTTACTATCTAATTTACCCATAATCTTATTGGCTAGTTGGATATAAAAGGAAATTTTTTCATGTGTTTGTGTAAAATTTTTGTGTGACATTTCCTTTTTTAGTATGAT
Organism: Rhizophagus sp. LPA8_4_AMF; assembly: GCA_021464525.1. Taxonomy (NCBI): domain Eukaryota; kingdom Fungi; phylum Glomeromycota; class Glomeromycetes; order Glomerales; family Glomeraceae; genus Rhizophagus; species Rhizophagus sp. LPA8_4_AMF. The sequence continues at coordinate 13,542 of JADRCO010000234.1, read as the reverse complement.
CGTCAAGACTTTACTATTAAATTTACCCTGTACACTATACTGGGACATTCTCAAATTTTCTATATGCTTTTTACCCTTAAGCTCACCTGGGAGTTCAATTATAAGTTTCCGGGGTCCTCTCGGGACCGAAAAAAAAGGGTGTGATTATAAAAAAAGTCATATGTTGTGACTATAGAGGAGGTTTTTTTAATATGTTTATTAGGGGAATTTTATATTATGTGATTATACAGGAGGTGACTATATAGGGGGTCGACTGTATATAAAAATAGCAGATTCGTTTATTTAAAACCGATGACTCATTTAATTTATCGATTTCAATGGACAACGAAGGTATTATTTGTTAACAAAATATTTACCAAAAAAATTATATAGTTCTAACGACATGAAAAAAGAGCTTTTTCTTTTTCTATACCTGCAAAGGTTTCGATTTTTCTCTTTTTGGAGGAAAATATCTGTAATATAAAAAAATAAAATTATATCAAAATTAAAAATCAAAAAACAATTTTCTCTATTAAATAATGTTAGTATTACAAAATATTGTTCAAGCGTTGGATATAATTTATAATCCATCGGCTACAAATGAAGCAAGGATCAAAGCTCAAGAGGTTTGCTTTTTTTCATTTTTTAATCATTTTAAAAATTTTAATAAAAAATAACGGAATATTTACTTTTAAAATATATAAAGTATTGCGATTCAATTAAAGATCATTTAAGTTCACCAATTTATGGAAGATATTTGGCACATATAGAGAATAATCAGTCGCTAATATTACGTCATTTCGGATTGCATTTACTAGAAAATGCAATTAAATTCAAATGGAATGATAGAATTTACAACAATGATGATAAGCAACAAATTAAACAAGCTATTATTGAATTAGTTGAAAGGGTATTTAGAAAATATTCGATTAAGCTTTCGATTTTTTTTTTTGTGCATGATTTTTTTTAATTCAACTTATATTCAGGGAACTCTAGATATATTGACAGAACAGTCATTTATTAAAGAAAAAGTTGCAAAATTATTTGCCGAAATAGCAAAGAAAGAGTGGCCATCAAGATGGAATGACATGGACAAATTATTTCAAAGACTTTATAGCGAAAGTGTACGTTTTCATTACAGAATGATGCACATTTTATTTTTGCTTTTCTTTAATCAATCTAAAATTCATTGTATAATTCGATATAGCCAACTAGACAAGAAATTGTGCTATTTATATGTCGTTATTTAGCGGAAGAAATCGAAGTACGAGACTCATTACAATGTGTATTTGTAAGTTCAAATATATTAAGAATTCAATATCCTGATGGATTGAAAAAGGAAAGTAGACGAGAAGGTTCTGGAAATGTCATTATTATGTTTGGAGATGATCCGAATAATGAGGGCTGGTTAATCCGGTGGACAAGAAGTTTAGAACAAATCGTTGGTGAATGGCAAAATCAAGTAATAAGCCAAAAAAAAATTGTATCTGATAATGTTAATTTAAATAAAATTAATAAAATTATTAATTCTGTTAATTATAGAAACAATTGATAAATCCAAATCCACAATTAATTTTAATACAAGAAAAGTTAGCTATCGCTATTTTAAATACTTTAGCTGCTACTTTGGATTGGATTCTTACAAAGTATTAAATTTAAACATATGAACATTAATTAGTAAATTGCTTTTTATTATATCTCACTATTTCTTTTTATTCAATTAGATCAATAGTGGAATCAAATACTATATTTATTCTATGTAACTGTTTATTAATCGATTGCCATGGAATAAGGATGGTAAATAATATTTTCATGTTTCAAAGATTTGAAGTTTCAAGTTACTAGTTTGTATACAAACTTTTTATTGAATTACATTATAGGAAGCAATCGAATGTCTTGCGAAAATTTTTTTACGGAATTTTCAGACAGTAGAAGATCGTGCGATTGTTTTTGAACCATTATTTGAAGGAGAATGTATGGATTTATTATATAATGCATATATTAAAATACAACCTGTTGGAAAAGAAGTATTATTGGAGAGTGATGAATACACATATTTGAAAGGATTTGCTGAAGTTCGTATTACTTTCATCATAATTATCTTTATTTTAAAAATTACTTCATTTATTTTATATATGTAGACTATAACTGCTTTGGGAGTAAGACACATTTGTTTTAAGAATATTTCAGTGATGCCGAAACGATTTCCAAAGTAATATTTAAATATATTTAATTATTACTTTTTAAAAAGATAATTTGTTTATGATCTTTTTTTTTTAGATATTTAGAATTAATTTATTTAATTTCGAAACATCCATCAAATGTGATAACATCTATATCATTAGAATTTTGGCAAGCTGCAATGAAAAATAATTTTATCTCAAGGGTAAAACGGAATTTTTTTACTGTTATTCTTAATTTAATTGTCTAATTTGAGTTTTTATTTATTAGATAATAAAAGAACAAGAAAGAGTATTAATAATGTTGCTGGAATTATTGGCAGAAAGGCTTTCAATTGTAATTACACCAGTTCTTCTATTTTATCATTTTTTGAAGATTAGTGTATTTTAAGTAATTAATGAATTAATGAGCAACTTTTTTAATAAGTTATTCCGACCTTCAGAGTTTACTGAAACCCCCACATCGTTTTATATGGATCTTGATTTTGATTCAGATAATGACTGCCGAATATTTGGTCAAGCATTACGTTCAACAAAAATTATTGAAATTATAAAAAGTGTATCAGTTTTAAGACCTATTGAAATTTTTAGATGGATAGTTAATAGAATACAAATTACATTTAACGTGAGGCCTAATGTCGAAAGTTTAGATAGTAAGCAAATGTTAAGACTCTAAAAGTTGTTTAGTTTATTTCTTCTTTTTTTATTAATCATTTAAAAATACGGTTTTTTTAGTTAATGGAGTTGTTAAACTTGATTCTGGATTTTATATTAAATTTGATGCTGAAATGATTTTAATGGAATCGATTGTTATTGGATTAGGAAGATTAATTAAAAATGTTGATTATAATGATATTAATAGTGAGGACAGAGAACAAATTATAAGTGGAATGAATAATTTATTACAAATGTTGTTAGAAATTAAATATGAAGTAAGATATAAATGAGAATTTCTATTTTTGAGAAATTTCTTAAATTAAACAATTGTTTTTTATTAGGATGTGCTTATGATACATAGATATCTAACGGCATTAGAAGCATTTGAGAATATTTTACAAATTGATTCAAGATTACTTCTTCAAGTGTTACAAAAGGTGATAATATACGTTTTCTTTTTTTTTGTATTTAACATTTTATTAAACCAATTATTTATGTTTATTTTTTAGATATTCACATTTGTAACATTTTGCCCACCAGGACATAATATTTCGGCAAATCCTTTATTACCTCTTCCAATAAAGAGATTAAGATTTGGAGCTGTTACTACTTTAATTAAATTTGGAGTTGCTATGCCTGACATTTTAATTGTAATTAAAAAAACATTTGTATTTGATTAGTTAATTATTGTATAAGTGGATTAATTAAGATTTATTTTTCCTTTAGAATATATATTCCGATATCAATAGTTATATTAATGGAATAATCGATAAGGATAAACATCTTGTTACTGGAAGAGAAAAAAGTTGTTTGCTGGAATTTTTGTTATCGATAGTGTAAGTTTTTATTGTTATTAATTTCATCTTTTAAGAATCCCCTTACTTATCTAAAAATTTAATTTATATAGGTATTTTTCTAATATTTCGTTAGAACAAAAAAAGCCATTATTTGATTCAATCGTTAGTCCAGTCATTAATAATTTCCAAAAAAAAACAGTTATAAAATCAATTCAAGGATTCTTGGACAACACTGGTTTTAGTTCTTTAGCTAAAATGGGTAAGTTATTTTTTTTAAAAAAAAAATTTATTATTACGTCTATTCAATTAATATTAATTAATAATAATAATTTTTTTTTTTTAAAAAAAAAAAGTCAATGAAACTAAACAAAAGGGGACAAATGTATATAACTTAGCATTCGAAGAAGACCGTATTTCTAAATCGAATAGAACTATAACTTGGTTTTTGACCACTATTTTAAGTTGGTTGAAAAGAACCACAGATTATTCTTCCAAGGTAATAAATATGCATTAATCTGGGCATGAGTTTTAATTATTTATAATAATTATTTATAATAACTTTTATTGTAGGAAGGAAATAATACAATAGTGACTGAAGCATCAAAATTATGGCAGCAATATATACCTTCCATATTAAATATAACACTTGATCTTATAAGGTAAGTTATTATGAGAAGCTTCATATTAATTTTTTTATAATGATTAATATTATTATGGTTTCTTTCTCGCTTAGAGTATTACACCAAGTTTGGAATATTGAAAATTGGAGGGAATTTCCTGTTGAAATACATTCTATTATATCATTTTCTAATGAAGATAAAGCTAAAATTATCGGTATATACTTATATGTTTAAATAATTAATAAATTAAATCGTTAAAATATAAATTTTTTAATAGGGGTGGCTGGGGTGCCACAAAAATCTACAATGATAGATTCACAACGTTCATTTGATGGGATTATTGATTTACTTAGAAAATGGCTTTCAAGTACAAGAATTGACTGGTAATTAAAAAAGACGCTTTTATTTTATAACAAATGATTTGCTTATTTTTATTATTATTGCTATATCTTATTATATTAAGTTATTACGTACTTGGTCGATTGCCACTTCTTGGTTCCAACTTTTACATAGCATTGCCAAACGTAAATGAACTACTAGCTCAGTCACTATTTGAAAATGTTGAATGGATTAATAATATTCATTGGAAATATTTACTAAATATCCTTAATTATCATTATTATTATTGAAAAACTTTCATTATCATAATCCTTAATCTGGTGAATTTTGTTTAATTGATACATATAGTAATGAGACCATATATATTAAATTGTCCTACACCTTCGATACTTTCAAGTTTTTTACCACAATTACTTAAGTATATGAACGAAAAATTATCAAAAGAATGGAATGATTTAATAATAAAAGGTGTACATATTTCTACTTTAGAAGAGTGAGTAAATTATTATATATTATCATTTGTTATTTTGTTCAAAAGATTATTTAAATAATTTTCATAATCTTTTTATCAGAGCGAGTGCATTTGAACAAAATTCATTAGATATAAACAGTAATGAATTTGAAGAAATATTTAACGAAAAGATTTTAAGAGACTTAACAAGGGCTTATGTGGATTTATTAGAACCTATCTTCGGATCTGGTGCTAGTAGTAAGTTAATAAGTTAATAATTGATTTAATAATTTGTCAATATAAACATAAAATTAAGATATATTTAATATTTATTTATTTTATTTAAATCTATTTTCAAAATAAATTAGAAAATGACGAATTAAAAGAATTTATGCTGGATTATGTGGTAAAGTCTTACAAAATCGTTTTTTTAAAATAATAATAATAATAATAATTTTTAAAATAAAACTGTAGCCTATAACAGAATATTTATTAAAAAGTCTATGCCATTTAATGACATGTAAGGACTCTGTGTCATGTATACGGACAACTCAGTTATGTGTAAGAATATTGCCAAGTTTAATAAAACGAGAAGCACTAAGGGAATTTGTTGGAAAAGAATTATTATCTTCAGCTTTACAAGTAAGTTATACGAGTATTATTCAATTATCTGTTATTTTCTTACAAATTTCTTTATAAAAAGCGGATTAACTTGGTCAATTTAGGCACTTCATGATGGTTATCATAAAGAATCACATCCTGTCATAATATCTTTAATAACGGATATTTATATCGATTTGAGACCTATTTCTACTATACCTTTTGAAACTTTTGCTAACTTGTTAAATATGGACTATGGAAAGTTACAAGTAAGAAACAAGTTTATTTATTAGATTTTTCGGATTATTTTTAATTTTAATTTCTTATAGAAATTCGAAGTTGATTTAAGCCAAGCGCCTGAACTTAAGATAAGAAAAAACATTGTAAAAAAATTTTTAGAAGGAATAACTGGGGTAATTATACTTTAAATCAAAAATTATAATTAACATAACCCAGAAAAATTGTTTAATATTTTTCCTGCAAAACTTAGGTTTCGAAAGGTGAATGGTTTAAAATAAATATTACAGAACAAAAAAGTACAAAGAGAACTCTTGCAGGGAATTACATAAAACCTAAAATAGGAGTATTGGATGTAGATGATCCAACAGGATTAGCTGATCTGTTCGATTAATAAAAATTCATGATATTAGCGTAATGATAGAGAGAGGTTGATAGCAATTATAATTAAACGGATAAAGAAGCTGTCAGATGTTTGGCGCATTGCTGTTTAAGTGTACGACATAAATACAAAGAATAATGTATAGCACTGAATAGCAGACAGAAACTGATTACTTTCCATATATTGATTTTTTTTTTCGATAGTTTTTTATTTTGTTAAATTTTAATGTGTCAAATGATTTCACATTTTATGAAACCATAAAACTCTACCAGCTATTCAAAAAAAGTTACTGAATCTTTAAATTCCTGATATTATACAATATGTGAACATTAAGTCTCTATTAAAATTTTTGGTTGCATTTAGTGTAGTAACAATATCAATGATAAGTTATTGAGGGTCAGTAACAGGTAAGGGATTTTTTTTTTAAAAAAAAAAAATATTTAACAAATAAACAAATCTGAAAGATATCACTATTGAACGGAAAAATATTTTATATATTGTCTTTAGTATGATAAACCCCTCTATATATGATAATGGGTACTCATGTTTAATCATGAATAAAATATCCTATATAGTACAAGAAAATAAATAGAAGAATTAGAAGACGATATAAACATCAACGAGTTATAATTTGAAGTGTAACAGCTATATAAATCATATTTTTTTCATCTCTTTAATATCATCCTTTTCTAGTATATTTTTAACTCCAAATATTGTTATGTTTCTAGAGCCGAGAAAATATGTAATGATCATAATACAAAGTATGGCCTGTAGACTATATGCATAAATCACAACTCACGAAAAATTGCTATACAAAATTTTTTTATTAAATGTTCAATAAAAAAAAAAAAAAATAAGTAAATATATATGAATAAAAGATATAAAAGGTGTATAAATATTGTCAACTTATGTAACATCTAGTACAGTATGTTACCGTCATTATAATTAACGGTAACATTATATTTATATTGTAATTCTTTAATAACATCTAATTCATCTTTATCAAAATCATTTCTTCCACCAATTCCAAAATATTTCAAAGTTCCTTTGACCATTGCAAAATCTCTTACGATCATCAAATGAGAAATATCTAATCTTAAATAATTTATAATTAATACTTTAATTGGAGCCACACTTTCATCACTTAATAATAATTCACATAATTTTCTAACAGAATAACCACATTGTAATTCTAAATACCAACAACTTGATGGTAAATCTCTAGCATGAATGTTTAATTCTTCATAATCACTATTCTTTGGACTAATAATAATTGTTAACCTTTCTAATAATAAAGCATGAAATAAATTATATAATAAAGAATTAGATGTAAAAGAAGAAGAAGAAGATTCTGTTGTAATATCATCATTACTAATGAAATAATCCCGAAGTTTTAATGTGGTGATATTTTGACAACGATTCTTAATGGCATTAATGATTTCTGGAGTGATTAAATCCAAACATAATTCTTGACAAGTTGTAGAAAGTAAAGATTCAAGAATTAATTTTGGAATTTGAGAACATTTTGGAGAACATCCAATATTTAAAGATTTTAATCTCATATCATTATAATGAGAAGAATTAAAATCTTTTACTAATAAAGGTAAACTAGATTCAATTAAACCAGTACAATGATAAATTGTAAGATTTTCTAATTTTTTACAAGAAATTATTGAACGTAAATTAACCTTATGAAAATTAATATTTTGAAATTTAATTGAAATTAAACTATTACAATGAAAAGAAAAAAGGATTGGTATAATAAAATTTGCACCAATTCTAGCACCAGATAAATTAAATTCTTGTAAATTTTTTTGAGCTTTAATAATAGAAATTAATAAATCTATTATTATTTGATTATTTTCATAATAAGGTAAAGTTATATCTAAATGAAGTAATCCTTTACATAAAGAAGGGAAATATTGTAAAAATTTAAAAAGGTTATCAGAAATTGGATTATAATAATTAAAAGAGAATTTAGTAATTTGTGATAAACCAGGATAAAATTTTGTAAATAATTCAATATTAGGAAAAATATCATCATTTTGTATAAAATATTTATCTATTTTAAAAGATTGTAAATTATAAGAAGGATCAGTTATATTTTTTGTTAAAAACATTTTACATAATGATTTTGTTATTAAATAAGTTAATTTATAAGTATTCCTTCCAATAAAAGATTTACGATAATATTTTATACCAGAATCAACTGATTGATATAATTCAACGTAAGATAAATCTTTTAAATATATTGAATAATTAAATAAACTATTTTTATTATTAGGTATTTTAAATCCATATTTTAAAAGTTTTGAATTTAAAAAAATTTTTTCTTCTTCTGATAAACAAGTTATATAAGTTCTAATAAGTTTATATCTACAATCTTTTGATAATTTATCAAAAGGTTTTGACCATAATATAGGAATAACATTCCTACACCAAGAACGACAAACTAATAAACATGAAAATAATCCTGAAAATCCTACATTTTTAAATATTTGTGTAAGACATTCCATTGGTAATGATGATAAATCTGTTGTTGTTATTGTTGATGATTTTGTTGAAGATGAAGATGATGATAATAATTCTGATGAAAAATCTTCTAATTTTGATTTTTCTAAAGATTCTAATCTTACATGTTCATAATTTCCTAAATCATTAAATAATTCTTGTTCACATTCAATTTCAAAAAATTGTTTATGTTTTTTAACTGTTGTTGCTTCTTTAGCTTCTTTAGATTTTAATTCTGTCTTTTTTGATCTATGATTTATTATATGGATTATACGACGAAGTAAAAAACAATATTGCCCCATAATTTTGTTGGTTTTATTGAATTTTGCAAAAAAAGAGAGGAAAGAAAAGGGGAAGGAAAGAAAAACGAAAAAAAAAAAAAAATTTTTTTGAAAAAACGGAAATAAATAAATAAATAAATGAACGCATATATTATAAAATGCTCACGATCTTATGAGAATAACCTCGCCACATTCTTTTTGTAAATTTTGTGTTCAATACTTCCTTGCTTAACATATACGCAACGGGAAAGGATATAATCATTTATTATTTTTTTAATTATGAACAAATTTAAATATGATTAACAAAAAATTTCATCAAATTAAGCAAAGATCTAGCGAAAAATCAAGAATTAAAAAAAATGTCATACAAATAAAAGTTATTTTGAGTGGCTTAGTAGGAAAATCTTTTTAATCAGCCCAATTGCTAAGCAATAATAATATTTGTGAAATCGATTATAAAGCTTGGTAATTATAAGCCATATCTTCTTTTTCATGTAACTATATTTAAAAAAAAAAGAGGTTTTTTTTTGGACCAATATTTACGATTCGGTTAATATAGATTTGACAATTTGTCAAATATTTGGGATCGGAAGTAGTAATTTAAGAACATTCCATTTTGAAGACGTGGATATTACATGTAATTCTACGTGTTCAAGGCTAGGCATACGTGACAATACATAATAATTTATTACAATGATTTTGAATATATAGTAAAGTGAATTATAAATCAAATTATTTCTTAATAGACACGCTATAATTAGAAATATTTTTTGTTTCCGGGTTTGTTTGGTATTGTGTTTTTTCTGGTGTCCCGAAAAAACTAAAAATGTATCATGTTTTTTAATGTTATAAGAAATAAGCGTGTTTCACTGTTTCACCAAAAACGGGTGCATACACGTACGCGCCCACGCCCCTTACAGTAAAACAATATTTGTTACTTTTTGATATATTGAGGTTTTGCAACAATTTTAGATATAAGTATGATTAATAGATATGAAGATAGACACTAATAAACTGGAATGAAAATATAAGTATCAATATTGAAGATAAGTGTAAAGTTCACCATAACTTTATGTTTTAAAAGTACATTATTGCACTGCGTCCATCATAGATCAGCACACTATAGTCGTAAAATATATGTACTGTACAATGTAGTGTTGCTATCGATCGAATATTTTCTTCAAAGGAATATTGTTTCAAAAGGAGTGATTTTAAGGGAATCTTTTGAAATATTTTGGGCAAAATGATATAAGAAATTATCGGTTTCCTGGTAAGAATGTAAGATGCTTTATAAAATTGACAATTCTTAAATTTCTGAGCAGGTGATAAAATTCAAATGATCTATATAATTTTGATATTGTGTCGATGTGTCGTAAAATAAAATAAATTAAAAAAAAATTAAATAACCAACGTAATTTGAACTCATGAATTCTATATCTGAGAACTTCACAGAAAATTAATTATAACTTATTAACTCTGTGCTAGATATAGAAAAAATAATGATTGGATAGTATTATAATTAGTAACAAAGCCATTCTAAAGGAAGACGTACATACATACAGTACCTGATCATAAATTATGAAATTCACAATATGTACAATAATCTCAATATTACGCAAATATTACTTGTAAATGAATAACACCTCCATTATATATATTTTTTTTTTGAGAATTTGGGCAGTTAATCTTATTAACGTAAAGAATCTTTTCGTGAGATTAATTTAGACATATAGCGGGACAGTTGATATAAAATTATTTACAGTATATCTATCCGTAAAACACGTTAACGTTTCAATTTATCCATTTTTTATTAAATAATACAAAAAGTAATTTTTTGGACTTTTCTCAAATAGTTTGATATTACTTTCAAAGTTCAAAATATTATTCACGTTAAATTATTATAAAATATGCTCAAAAAATTTTTTTTTTTTTTTGTTTTTAAAGATTTTTTCTGTGCGAAATAAAAAATCTTACGAAAAATTAAAAAATAAAATAAAATAAAATCATTCATATTTTGTCAATTATGATTTATTAATTCATATCAAAAAGATTAATAAAAAAAAAACAAATAAATCAAAAAAAAAGGTTAAAAAAAAGGGTTAAAAAAAAAGAAAAATAACTAAAAAAAAAAGGTTAAAAAAAAGAAAAATAACTAAAAAAAAAGTTAAAAAAGAAAAAAAATTTTTTTTAAAAAAAAATTTAAAATATATATCAATTTGTAATAAAATGTCGAAAAAAAAAAATAATTAATATCCCAATTATTTTTCTATTTATACATGAAATTAAAATACTGGTTTAAAATATGTTTCTGAATTGAGACAACATAATGCAGTATTTTAATAAAATAATTTATTATTCGAGATTAGAACGGCCATGACAAGCGAGTGACAAACGGCTATGAAAAAAAAACCCTATCAATAGGTTGCTTTACATTGATATTGTCACAGGAAAAAACGAATGAAAGATGGTAAAAACCTTTTATGGTGTAGGTGCTAACATGGCCATTGAAGTTAATTGGGCGAGAACAGAACCTGCCGCAACGTTTCCAACGTAGGCTTGAGCGCCAGCTGCCAAGCTCCCGGCGACGATACCAGTTTGAGAGATTCCGAAGAGTCCAGCTACAACAGGGCCGGCTCCGACAGCAATAGCGGCACCACCAATAACAGTGACGGCTGCAGCTGCTAATAATCCCATATTTTTTTTGTAAATAAAATGACTTTTAAGAGAGAGGAGATAGAGGAAATGGGATATAAGGATTAAAAGACGTATGGATAATGGATATAAAGGTTAAATTGACTGCTGAGAGAGAGGAAAATGGCGAGTTTTTAAAACATTCTGCTTATTGAGAAATCTGACACAGTATCACAATTGTAGAATATTCCAGATGGCATTTTTAGGCTTAAAAAATTTTTATTACGCAATTATAATTACGGCCGAATTTCCGAGTACTATCCCAAAAAGTTAATCTATAAAATGTTAAATAAGCATAAGCCCTATTTACCCACTTTTTTTTGGAAAGATGTGCGGAGTATCTTTATTTTTTGATTATTTTAAATGTGTTCTCTAGGGAATTTTGCTTAACTTTATAAGACTAAAGTATTGTTCATGATGCATTTATCATGTGAATTTGTGAATTAGTAATATAATTATTATCTTTAGGCGAGTGACCTACGATAAATCAGATGACATAATTTGAAATAACGCGTAATTATTCAGCATGTATAGAGGCTGGCAGTGTTTTATTTTACTGATTATAGTTATCCCAAACGGTAAACGCCGGATAGTTATCTTATAAACCAATTGAACTTTTTATGCACAAAAATTCTTAGTAACTATCGTATGAACAAAATACTTTCAAAGTGAAGGTTAATAATATTATAAATATAAAACAGATACAGTACATGTACATAAACGTAAAATAAATTTAATTTGATTTATTTCTTTTTTCAGGGTAATTATCACAATATCTTTCATACGGGAGTCCCTGGAACTTATAATATTTGTACTGTATGGGTCCAAGGTAATTATTTGATTTTGCGATAAATCAATTTAAGGAGTTTCAGAGAAATTCTGTGACACTTTTTCACATTCGGAATTCATCTAAAGCGAAATAATGTTATATTCCATGATTTTTTTTTTTTATCGATAAACGAAAAGATTATCACGTTTTCTCCGCACTTTTTTTTTGCGAAACAAACAAAATTTAGCTAAATTTTATTAAGCAGAAAAAGATTTCCCAATCAATATGCATACAATTAGGATAAATTGATATGGTCCAGATCATTGGAACCGGGATCTGGGGATATATTTATAAGGTATTGTATGGAGAAAATGCAAATAGGCAATTTTTTTTTTTTTTTTTGCAAATACCTTTAATAGAATGGTGATAAGTCAATAAAATATATAGAATGCACTTGACCATGGCAAGATCACCTGGGTTCGGGTCTGATGGTTGCGATTTAAAAAATATTATTTTCGAACCGGAAACTTTTCGTTACATACTGTATTTTTATTGCAAAAAAATTACTCAATAAAAGCTTATACAACCTTTTTCATGATTAAAATTATTTGATAGCGAATCTTGAGTAGTTATCTTGGATGCATTCAGGTAGTACCTGGGATTTTTGACCAATTACCCGATACTCTCCTCATTTATAATATCGACTAAATCATGCGTTCTGATATACAATAATTCTACTACATATAGTTGCCGCACCAATACATTATCACAAAAATGTAATAATTCTTTCTATTAAATAATTTAAAAGAAAAAGATGAAAGGTAAAAATTCCAATAGTTTTTTTCATTTATCAAGATGCGTACCTTTTTTGATTAATTCTTTTATTCACACATTATAAGTAAGGAAATAATCCTCAATTCTTCCAAATCTTTTCATATTTAAATTACGCAATTTACGATAAAATTTGAATTTTATTAATGAACAAATTACAACTGAACGAAATTGCTAGGGTCAAAAGAACAAAATCTTAGGTTCTTTATACTTTCAT
>JADRCO010000233.1:0-41876 GCA_021464525.1 Rhizophagus sp. LPA8_4_AMF | reverse complement strand
TTTTATTCAGTTAAATAAAATTTTTTATTTTCATGTGCACTTTTTAACAAAAAAGTTAGGCAATAAAAAGTTTTTTTTGAATCATGTGATGTGGTAACTGGTAATAAGTATTACTTGCATGATTTAGTAAAGTTGTTTTTAAATATTTACTATAACTGTTAACATAGTTAACAGGTGAACACTAGTTTTTTTATTAAAATAACTAAAAATGTTGCGAAATATTAAATTATTAAATAAAAAATATTTTCGCAACATTTTTTATTAAAGGGCTGGACCAGACTGAATTAAAATAACTGGTCCAACCTGGTCTGATTCTGGATTATCTTTTTAACATAAATCAGACTGAACTGAAATGAAACAATTTTTTTGGTCTGGTTCTGGTTTACCCCCAACTCAGACCAATCCAGACCATTTTGAGCTTTAGTAAGGAGGTGAGAGAGGATCCCACCTACTACCAATAAATGTTACTGTAGAAAATTTCAACTTTCATATGAAACCTTACCTTAGGATTGGCTTATATTCTATTGGTTAATTAGCTAAAAAGGAAAAAAAATTATAACAATATAACATAAAATTTCCTTTTATAGTAGAATCTACAATAAATTTTACATACAAACCTTATCTTAGGCTTAAAGGTGACCTATTTTAGGAGTAGGTGGGGTCCTGACGAAAGGTCAAGTCCTGTAATCAGGTGTCACAATATACCTTTTATGGTAATAATATACCTTTTATAATAAATAATATATAATTAATTTATTAAGAAGCTTTTTTGCAATTATTTTACCATTTAGTAATCTAATTTTAATAAATTTTTTTTTGTTTTATAAAGCATAAAGAGGCTTACAAAACAAAAAAAAAGTTTATGCAAATTGAATTATTGGATAGTAAAATATTTATATTATATTATATATTATTTATATTTTTATATATATTTTTTTAGCCAATCAGAATTCAATCACGTGAAGGTAGGAGAGGTCAGGTCTTTAATTGAGTATAATTACATGATTTCTGGCATGCCCTTAACTTTAACCTTCATTTTTTATTTTATTTTTCTTCTTATTCATTTTTGTAATGTTTGATTATCCATCAATGTTACACATCTTTAAGCTGAAAAGTCTAAGTATATGACTGATGCTAATACATTATACAGCAACAACAAAGGAAATTCTTGCACCTTGTTGGATTTTGATTTTTTAACGAAAGATAACATAAGTTTACAAGTGTTTACAAATAACAAATGAATAATGAAGCAGTACAAAACTCTATATGAGGTTACTAGTGATAGGAAGTATACGAATATTAAATTTTGTATTTTCAAGTTTCTAATTGCAGTGATGCTTGTATTACCAATATCATGTAAGATGAGAACTAAATACTTTAACAGACTTCAGTTTTTATTATTAAAAAAATATTAGTTGATTGTTAATCAGCTAAACTCAATATTATCCAGAAATAATGAAACAAAAACTTATATTAGGTTTTCAGTTAGACATACTACTTGGTATTTTAGTTTTAGATTACCATGTAATATATGTTCATAGTTATGTATTATCATACTTTCCAATAATAGAAAGGTTTGTTAAAAATCAATAATAGGTGATATAACTACCATCTAAAGTTTTATTACCCTATGAAAAGTATTTATGCTTATAATGTTATTAAAGCATACTTAAAATAAGTATTAATTTTAATTTACGATATACTTAAAATATTGTTATAATGTATTTAAATTAATATTTAAGTATATTTTAAGTATGTAAAAAATTACACTTATATTGTACTTAAAATTTAATTTAAGTATATCGATATTTTAAGTATAATTTAAGTATTTGGACAAAATACAAGTACATTAAAAGTATATTTTAAATACATTTTAAACACATTTTAAGTATAATATAAGTATATCACAAACTAAAATCAATACTTATTTTAAGTATATTTTAATAATATTATAGGTATATTTTAAGTACAAATACTTTTCATAAGGTTGGATAAAGTTATATTCAATATAAAGAAATATGAATAAACTTGAGAAATAACTTCTGTTTGCAGAGGAATTAATTACATAAAACAACTTGATTATAAAGATATGTGTATCTTTTAGAGCATTAAGGATAATAAACCAAGATAGTATAGAGTTGTCTATTCTAATTATGTGGAATAGCCATTAAATCTGAGTATACATAAGATGGATTTAATGTCAAAAAGACGTCTTTGAGAAATTTCAAGTAATATATTTAAGTGGAAAGTGAATAGAGAGACTCGTGAATATATCTCACCATTTTTCCGCTTATCTTATCACATTTTAAAACCAAAAATTTCTATTTTAAAAGATCAGTTTATATGTTCTAGTGATCTTACTCACTTATATAATGATATTATAAGTTGGGAAGAGTTCTATACAATGAATGATGACATCTTTCTTAATCATACATTTGATGAAGATGATTTCTCTATAATACGTGAGTTCAAAGAAACTGTACTTTCTGAAAAAGTTCTAGTGACTAATGAATGGTATGAGACTATATGTAATATCTATACAAGAAGTCAACTTTCAGAAGCAGAAGCATTACAAGTTAAAATTGACTGTGGTAAGGATGGTCTAATATATAATATAAATATCATTGAAAAATGGTATCAAAAGTGGATTGCTAAGAGATCTAAAATTCTATTAACCAAAAGTGCTAAACGTAAGGAAAGAATTTGTTTACTACAAGAAAAAAAAGAGAAAAAGAAAGAAAAATGCAACACATAGCGTTAAATTAACTTGTTTATAGTTTAGCTATTTTATACTAGTTAGTATAGGTTTCAAATCCCATATATTTACAGTTATCTTTTAGATAAAATTTTATTTAAGTTAATCATTTTACATCTGACAGTATTTATGTATAGTTAATACTAGTTAGAAAGAAAAATATGGTTTTTAGATAAAGATATTTTTGAGTCTTTCATGATATAAGCCACTTTTAATTTCAAGGTGACTGGCCAGTTCTTTTTGTTTTCAGAGAAGTAGTTAGTTGGTAATGTTTAATTTTAATTAGAATACTTTATTTTATTTTACTTTTGTAAATATATTGTATTATTCTAGCATTATTATTAATAAACATGATCGCATCTTTTGCAAAGAAAAAAAAAAAAAAACTATATGAGTATGTTATTAATGCAGCTTAGCAGAACTTCAGATATTTCAAATATTATTTATAACTGATCTGTATGGATTTAAGCATTTTTTGCTCCTTTTAAAATCAATATAATATGTTAAAAACTCAATTATGACTACTAAATTTATATGTAATCTGCTAAAACTTAAATTATAATATAAAATTTTTTAAAATTTTCTATAAAAATAAGCTTAAAATTGAATAATTGATGTAAAACTTTTATTGTAAAAAGAAAATTATTTTTTTTAAAAAAAATACTTTAATTTTTTCTACCATTTGTCCTTCTTCCTGGCTACTTATCTCTAGAAATTCTAGTTCATTATATAATTTTTATCTTTATACAAATGCATATGCAAAATGCAAAAAAAATGTAATATATTTTCTATATTCCCAAAATTAAAATTAATTTTTTTTTTAAATTTAATGTACATGTGATATGTGTTTTATTAATAGGATTTTGACTAGATCAAAAATACTATCAAATAACAACCACTCACAAATTCTGCCTGTGTATATATTAAATAAGCTGCACTGCAATTTTATAGCCTCTCACTGACCCTTTAAAATATAAAAAATATACCGCTAATTCACATAACTCCATTGTCTCCTGTGTATAATTGCTGAAGTAGGAATTTCCTTAAAAATACGTATGATACAATTGACGTAAGAATCCTCCAGCTCATCACATGATAATGTTATTAATTCTTTCACTGACGTATATAGTAGGCTTGATAAATCCCTCCATAAGTATTGAGTTGGCAATTGTAGATAGGACTTAAGCAAAAGTGAACGTTTAGAAAATCCAAAGCTCCACACCTTCTAAACCAAACTAATAGATGAAAATAACAAATCCATCTAAGAAAATTCTATAGTAAAAAGTAAACTAAAAAAGAAATAAAAGAAACAAAAAATAAAAAACAAAAAGAAAATAAAATCTATATAAAATGAAAAATAAAACCAAATAAAGAGGCAGCAATACCGAAGTAAGTCGACCATTTATCTTTATCCTTCTTTTATCGTGATGTATAGAACTATTCAAAAATAAGCTGCAAATCCAAGTATACATCCAATTTAAAGGTATTATCAAGTAACGTCCTATTAGAATGTAGGAAAATCCAAGGGCAATTATTTATCCAATAAGAGTTATAATCCAAAAAAAATATAGACCATACATATCATATGATATTTGTTGTTGTTAATGATTTTGTATGTAAAAATTATTTTTGTTCGTGATAACACGTGCCAAAAACACGTTCAGGTCAAAATCGAAAGGAAGCTTAGTTTGTGATGTAGTACAGCTTTCTGAATAAGACCAACCAAGTAAACACACCTTTTTAGGAAAAGAGGGTGAGAGAGAAAAATGAAATGAAGAAAGAGAGAAAAGCGGTAAAGACGAAAAAATATCCAAAAATCTTTCAAAGTTGATAACCGTACGTTTAAGAAAAGTAGTTTGTAGGTATGCTAGTCCCTTATTAGCTTTATCTAACTATTCAACTAAGAGGTGATAATATGTAGGACTGTTGGTATAGTCACAAGTGTTGTTTAGAAACCAAAGGAAGTCCTTATTTTTCAGGGCTTCTTGGACTCTTTCTATATTATATCGTATTATTTGGTAATATTGCTTAAGCTTGAGAGACATGGTACTCCATAGTATATCCGCTTAGAATAATAACTTATTGCTGTAGGTTACTTGCAAACCCAGAATAAAATCTAACAGTCAGTCTACTAAGGCCTACTGAGGATAAAAACCTCAAAGAAAACTATTCAAAGAGAATAAAACAAATAAAGAACAGTGTATATTAAAGGCTTAAGGTGTATTTATTATAAAGAAAATAAAAAAAATAAAGAAAAATAAAATTTTTTAACAAAAAATTATTAGTAAAAAAATGGTCATGAACATGACCAGAAAGAGTTCCTTCCAAAAATTAAAATTAAACAACATATAATTTATTATAAATAAAAAAAACTTTATTATTATATATTTTAATGTATTTTAATGTGTTTTTATGTGTTTAATATATTTATCGCATTTTTACATATGGGCTTTTTGCAGTAGAAAGGAAGTAAATTTCAAAAAAATTTTTTTGAGTTAATGCTAATTCTGGACAAATTACAATATTTAGAGTCTTTTTAGTATATAATTATAAATTTAATTTTTTTAGTAGTTTGCTCCCTTTCTATTGCAAAGAGCCCATATATATTAAATTAATAAGAAAATTTCACATATTATACTAAAAATAGAGTTAATTGGCTCAAAAATATGGCTTTAAACTAAATTAGCCAAATTTATTTATGAGTTATATTAGTAATTTCCAGGATTCTGGCTTAGCTACATTATGCTTTTTTTTTACATGTAGTTTAAGTTATATATATACTATTGCAAAGTAAGCTAGTATATATTTGCAAAATTTAGTTATAGTTAAAGTAAATACTTCAACTATTTTTTAAATAGTTGCAAAATTACAGCTAATAAAAAACTTAAGAGTTGCAATTACAAGTTGTAAATTGTGAATTTGTGATTAATAAAGTCTAATTGCTAATTATAATATATCAAATTATGTGATTATCTTTGCTTTAAACAATCCCTTTTCATAGTAATATTTAGTTTTTTTTGATAGGTAGTAGATTAGATATTTTGTAATTTTGTGAAATCAATTTCCAATAAAGTTTCATCACATTCTAAAAAAAAAAATTAGCCAAATAAATTTAAGACAATATTAAATATTTAAACTAAATTTATAAATAAAAAACTGTAAAATATTTAATTCAATTTAAAGGCAATGATAAAGTAAAATTAAATATTTCTGCAATTTGCACAAACTGTATCAAATATGAAATTTAAAAACAGAGCATATTTAGTTTTTTTAATTCCGTATTGTTTGTTATATAATTTTGCTTAATATGGCAAAACTTAATGATTAATTAAATTTATATTTGCGAATTAGGGTAAGTAACGGAAAAATAATCGATTAGTGTAACGGTAATTTTGTTGCAAACCTATTTGTTAATTTCACCATAAAACTTAAATATTATATATACGACATGAACAAATATCATTATGCATAAAAATCTGAAAAGCCTCATATATTTGAACGTATAAACACATTTACAAGTATTTTTTTCATTCTAGCTAAACTTTTAATTTAAACTAATAAATTGGTAATTTAACTATCATCATTGATGAATATATAAATGGTTGGTTATAGATGCTTAAATTGAAATAATGCAGTTTGATAATTGTAATGATTAAAATATAAAGAAATTAAGTATTCGATTAGTCCTCTTCATTCTTGAAATTTATCAAGCTGAATATGAGTAAGAAAACGAACCGAGTCAGTATACTTATTTCAATAAAAAAGAGAAAAAAAATCATGTGAAAACTGATTACCTGTAAAGTTAATGTTTTACTACTGTTCACCTCTTGATCTCGATAGATTCCAACTAAAGCTTGTGCCTTTTCATATAAAGTACTTTTAAGAGAGATGACGATAAATTGGAAGGTGTCGGAGGCGTGTTCTCGAATGTAATTGGCAATTTTACCAACGTTAGTATTATCCAGTGCAGCATCTACCTCATCAAGTACAAAGAAAGGTGATGGCTGATAACTATGAATAGCGAAAAGTAATGCTAATGCTGCCATAGTTTTTTCACCACCAGACAATTGTTCCATATCTCTAAAACGTTTCATTGGAGGCATAGCATGATATTTGACTCCATCTAAATATGGTTCCTATAACATAAAAAAGATATTATATTTCTCAATATGTATTTAATCAAAATAACTTATCAAAATAATTTATTCAATTCATATTATTCATATTTACTTCATTGTCTTCTAAACTGAGGTATGCTGTACCGCCCAAAGGAAAACTGCGACTTTTTGTCAGATCTTTATATATTCGATCGATGTTTTTCTCAATATGATCATAAGCTGAGCGGAATCGTTTGCATCTGTTTAAAAGTAAATAAATATATCTGTAAAAATATTCAAACGTTCACATTTCCGATTTAATTAAAATAAAAAAAAAGTAACCTTTTTTGCTTGACATTATTAAACCTATCCTTTGCTGTTTTAGCTTCTCTCCTTGCGCTATCAAATTCTTTTTCTGTGTCATGCAAACGTTGTTCTATACCGTCCAAACTTATGATTAACATAATAAACGTTAGTAACCCATTTAATTATATATTATATAACAATACAATATAAACATAATTGAACATATTTACCGTTCAATAGCTTTTAAAATAGGAGCTATTTCTTCCATTTTTGCAGATTTCTCATCAAGTTTCTTTTCAAAATCATTTGCAATTTCAATCCCGTCATTCTAAAATAAACAAGAAAACTTATTTATGATCGTACTGATAATTTAATAAATGAAATATTATTTTTTTTCTTTTATTAACCTCTTTAAGATCATCAGTCAATGAACAATAATCAACTTGAACATTCCAACCAGAACTTGTTGCCGCAGAACTAGGTCCAGCTCTATTTGACGATAAAACGTCATCATCATCTATATCCATCTCATCATCGTCTTGGAACCGCTATAATAACGATTATTTTTAAATAATGAACTCATTAAGAATAAACTGGTCATGAAATCGAAATTAAACCATACCGAGTCTTTTATTGGTATATCGTCAAGTGATCCTCTTTCAAGAGGCAAATGGATTTCTTCCAACTTACATTTACGGAATATAGAAAATTGATCTGCTTCTAACTTCTCTATATCCGATTCCTTTAATTAATAAGCGATAAACTATTATTAAAAAATCACAACTGAATGTAATAATAGATAGTCCCTGTTAATATTTGATTTAAAAGAATACCTTGTTTACAATTTCTTTCATCATTCGTTCAATCTCTTTTGTTATTTGGGATAACTTTCTCTTTGCCATATTAACAGCATTGGTTTTCTCGTCAAAAGATTCCTTTATTTCATTTAATGCATTCTGTGCTTCAGTAATTTGATCAGAAATAAGCTTTTTATCCCTCAATAATTGTTCTTTTTCTTGTCCGAGTTGAGTCAACCTCTCAGTATCATTTTTTATCGCTGCTTCGAGTTTATTTAGCCGATCTTCTGCTTCTTTCCTTTGCTCTGATTCGAACTTCAATCTTAAAAAACAATCAATACCCGCATAATTTAATAATAATGATAGTAAATAATAATAATAATACGTACTGATTTTGAAGCCTTGATTTTAAAGTTGTAAATTTCAATCTCTTCTCGGCCATTTCTTGCGCCAACTGAAGTTGACGCTGTTCATATTCACGAATATTAGCAACTTGAATTTTCGCACAGAAGTCCTCAAAAATGGTATCTTCAATACTATGTATTGTATTTTCTAACTGTGTAATTTGATTTTCAAAATTCGTTAAATCTGAATGAGCCTAATAAAAAGTATAAAGTAAAATTAGAATATAAATGCTTAGTGGACGATATTCGTCAAAGTTTGAACTTTAATAGATAAATTTTCCATAAATACCTTTCTCCATCTTGGCTGTAATTCATTGGTTTCACTGGCGATAAAATTTAATTCACTATTTATTGATTCGAGCTTACGTGTGATAACACTCTAATCAAATATTATTTTTTATTATTGTTGTTATTTTGAATAAAAAATCTGAGTTGATTTAGGAATTATTTTTTTTTTACCAATTCTTCCTGGGAAAATTTCAGCCTAGACTCCAATCCAGATATTTCGCTCTTCTTTTGTTCTTCGAAATTTCCCCTTCGTTTAGATTTGCTCAAATTATTCAATTTGGATAAAAGATCATCTCTCTGACGTCTTAATTCTGTAAAATATTATAAGTTGACATATATATATAAAATTGAAAAAAAAACGGAATCATTTATTTTACCATCAATATTGTCAGCGCGTCTCTTTTCTGCTACCCTTTTTGCGCCGGTTATTATATCATCACTATGCCCACCAGTAACCAAACCACTCTTATGGATAATCGTACCATCAAGTGTAACAGCTTATTTAAAATTATTATTCAAAACGTAAGTTATCATAAACTATAAGCTAGTAAAGAAAAATAACTTTAAAGTTTACCTTTAACCTGCTGATTTTTTTCGTAGCAGATGTATTTAGCTATCTCCAAAGTATCACAAACCAGAGCATTTCCACAAGCATATTGAAATGCTCTTTCTAGCTTATCATTATAAGTAATGACATCAATCGCCAATCTAGCCCCTTTCATGAAGCTACGATATTTGTCATTTATTGGTTTAACTACAATTGTGTCGAGAGGAATAAACGTGGCATGACCAAGACGTTGTTCACGTATATACTATTATAATTATTAATTTCATGATTAATAAACGTGCTTTTTTAATTTTTTTAAGTAAATAATACGAAACTACAATAAAGTACCTGTATGCATTCAATGGCAGTTTTCTGTTGATCAACAATGATAGCATCCATATTTCTCCCAAGAATTATTGATACTGGTACAGCATATTTACGTTGACTAGGCGTAAATAAATCTAGAAGACGTCCGTGAACACCTGAAAAGACCCTCTTCAAACTCTCTAAACATTCCTTCATCTTTTGTTCTCGTTCCGATTCCCTTTGGTCTACACTGGCTACCGTCAGTTTGTTAAGTGTTTCCTGTAATTCTCGATTATATTGAGTTTCTTGTTGACTAAATAATTAAAATATAAATTCTTAATTAAACAAAGTACAATAAAACAATATATTTTTTTTTTTTCAACAATAAAAATATTAATTTTGTAATTTTTTAATATACTTTATAGAATTCCTTTCGGCAACAGCGGCTTCAAGTTCTTTCCTGGCAGCTTCAAGGTCCACATTTAATTGCGTCACATAAGAACCAATCTGATACAGTTTTTAAAAATAAATAACTAAAAAAGGAACGCAAATTGAAAAATTTCATAAAATTACCTTTTCTTTTTGATCAGAAACCGCCAGTTTTTCTTCCTCTAATTGCTTACGACGTCTATCTAAATCTTCCATTTTTTCTTTTAATCGATGAGTAGATTCGCGACATGTTTTTTCTTGTCGTCTAACATTTACTAGTCGTTGTTTTTCATTAACAGTTTTCTTATTTGCCGCTTCTCTCCTAGTAATTCAATAAATTATAGGTTGAGTAATTATATAAGAATATTAAAATCCAATGTTGAACACCAAATACCCATCGTACAGAAACTGTACTTTCTACTATATTCGGCCATATCTTCGGCATTAAGTCTTTTATTACTGCCACCTCCAGCTCGTAAAGAAGCTGTGTATAAGAACAAATCAGTATAATTGTAATATTTCAGAAGGGGCCTAAAATATCAAATATCATACCTTCATATTGCTCTGCAGATCTAGTTATTTTATCTAATTCTGATTGTAATTCTACAACATGATTCGTCTAAATAAATATTTACATAAATATTTTTTAAAAGAAATAATGTTAATTATGAAAGACAAAGTATAGTAAAGAAAATACGTGAATAAATGTAATGCATTTTATGATTTATTAATTTTCCTTACTTGACGATCGAAATCTTTTCGAACTCTTTCAGCATCTTGCTCATATTGACTCAACTTCCTTTTGGAATGAAATATTTTCTCCTCAACAGTAAGTAAAGCCGGACGCTAAATAAAAACTATGTTATATATATTCCTTTGTCTATTGCTCATAAATTTCAACGTCAGAAAAAAAAAATTTGAAAATAACCTTTTCTTCCAATTCTTTTTCTTTGGATTTAATAACACCTTCCATTTGAAAATATTCTTTATGAACTTTTGATTGTTCCAATCTGGCTTCCTTTAATTCTGAATCAAATTTTTTCTGCAAAAATTAAATAGAAATTGTTAGTCAAATATTTGAACATACAAATATTATAATTAAATTATACCTGTTCTCTTTGTCTTCTTCTTATGACATCGTTATGCTCATCGATCTCTCCCTTGTACTCTTGTATATTCTGTTGGATATGAAATAATTTCCAGAGAAGATAATCGACTAAAATTTGGGTCTAAATATATTATAAAGTCAGTTATTGATAGAGAAAATAAAACAAATTAGCAAATTGATAGAAACAGCTATACCCTTTCAGTCTGTAATTTCTCAAATTGTTGCGCTTGGGCTTTCTGTCTTTGATATTCTTGTATCTCCGAATTAATTCCACGTTTTTTGTTAAAATTAAACGCGGAATTCTCTGTTGCTCGTTCTTGC
Organism: Rhizophagus sp. LPA8_4_AMF; assembly: GCA_021464525.1. Classification (NCBI taxonomy): domain Eukaryota; kingdom Fungi; phylum Glomeromycota; class Glomeromycetes; order Glomerales; family Glomeraceae; genus Rhizophagus; species Rhizophagus sp. LPA8_4_AMF. The sequence goes on along the minus strand of JADRCO010000233.1, from coordinate 30,518 downwards.
TGAACTTTTAATTGCTCATATTCGGCTTTCAATTCCAATGATCTGGAAAATAAAAAAAATCATCAAGAGTTTTTAATATAAAGTCAAGTCTATTAAATAAATATGTAATTTATATAACTACCCGCTGATTTGTTCAATCAATCTAGTTAGATCTTTAGGAGATTGAGATGCGATAGCTTCAACATCACCCTGGTTAATTGGAGCAACATTTGGTTAACTGTAAATATCAAAATGGTATTCGACAAATAGATTTATACCAAAATGTAATACCTGGAAAACTAAAAAGTTTCGCGCTTTTACCAATATATTTTGTTGTTCCAAAGTAGAATTATACTTCGCATATGTAACGGGTTTATTATTGATTTTATATTCACTTGCTCCAGAAGTTGTTATACTTATAGATTGAAAAATTTTATTAAATATAATTATATTAGAAAAATAACAATTCTATATATGTGAGTACCTTCTTGTAAATTTAATTTCATTTCCATTATCATCTTTATATACGGCCATGACCCAAGCTCGCTTTGGATTATTGGTACGTCCTTCAATAGCCATTCCATCAGTGACCTCTTCGTCATCATCTTGCATAGCTCGACCTCGATAGATCAAATCTTTAAGCTGGGATGATCGTAATTGAGCAGACTTTATTCCAAGAACAAAGGAAATAGCATCCATAAGATTTGATTTTCCTAATTAAACAATGTACCAAAAATACTATTAAACTAAGTTTAAACTAGCCTATTTTAAATAGGCCATATTATTAGTGAAAAAATAAAGCATTTTCAAAAATATGCTCGCGCCCATATTTAAGAAGTGTTTAGCTGCTTAAAGAAAACTCGTCATGATTTTTTTATAAACCTACTATACCTGCTCCATTAGGGCCAATTACCGATGTAAAATTGTGAAAAGGCCCAATAGTCTGCAGTCCTTTGTACGATTTGAAGTTTTCGAGTTCAAGTCGATCAAGCCGACCCATTTTAAAGGACTTATAAGCCGGAGCTATAAATCTAGTGAGAGTACCCTTTGTTGCAACTTATAAAAAAAAGTTTCTTAAGAATTAGAACTTCTGTCTACCGAAACTTAAATTCTTGAAATATGGGATAGAATTACGTTGAATTACGCGTGCTTAAAAGACTAAATTTGTGCAGTCTAATTTTAGGTTCTAACTCGCATCTCATTGGGTAAATATTGTGACGTCAACCCTGAGATAAAACATAAGTATTTCACAAGATCTAAAAAAATTTGTTCCCTCTCTTACTATTTAATTTTGCAAAGTAAAAAAGGTAAGATATTTTTATTCGATCTTATCCATCCTCATTAAATAAATCCGTTAAACCATTTCCTTTATGCTTAATAACGATTATTGTTTATAGGCATACCATGGCCCTTCCTGCTGAAATTAACGAAGCTTCACAAGGCATTCGTTTATTCAACAAATGGAGCTACGAAGATGTTGAAGTCAAGGATATATCCTTGACAGATTATATCCAAATTCGAAACCCAGTATATTTATCACATACTGCTGGTCGCTTTTCCACAAAAAGGTTTAGGAAAGCTCAGGTATAGGCACAAAATTTTAAATTTATAATTGTGGTAGATTATTCGATTATCAATAATTTAAAAATGAGACCTCATATAATTGATTACATATTCTTTCGTTTAATTAGTGCCCCGTTGTCGAACGATTAACAAACTCACTTATGATGCACGGTCGTAATAATGGCAAAAAACTAATGGCTGTTAGGATTGTAAAACACGCATTTGAGATCATTCATCTGCTAACTGATCAAAATCCTATTCAAGTTTTAGTTGATGCCATTATTAATACTGGTCCACGTGAAGATTCAACCCGCATTGGTAGTGCCGGTACTGTAAGAAGACAAGCGGTTGATGTGTCTCCTCTTCGTCGAGTAAATCAAGCTATCGCACTATTAACAACTGGAGTACGTCACATATATATTATATATATATTTTTCTAATTATCTTTCATTACTAATGGATAAAAAATATATCATAGACACGCGAATCTGCGTTCAGAAATGTTAAGAGTATTGCGGAATGCTTGGCCGATGAACTTATTAATGCTGCTAGTTTGTATCTTTTTTGTGTAATGTTGAAATTTCGTGAAAAATATTTATTAATCATTTTATATTTTAGAGGGAAGTTCCAATTCGTACGCCATTAAAAAGAAAGACGAACTTGGTGAGTGAAACGTTTATTCATGATAACTATATATCCCAAGTTTGTTAACTGTTTTTTCTTTATTTACAGAACGTGTCGCTAAATCTAATCGTTAAAAGATGTTAATCCGTATTTTTATTTTGATCAAATCATTTAGAATAGTAATCAGAGTAATGTCATTATTTTAATAAAAGTTTTTCTTTTTTTTATCTATAGCTATAAAAGAGGATTGATATTATTTACATGTAAATATCCAGTCAAAGTTCTTTATATGAATTACAATTTGTTTTATTGATTAAAAAATAAATATTTCATATTTTCGAATAGTTAGTGGCAAGCAAAGCAAATTACAAGAATAATATACAAGTGTACCCAAAAGTTTGTTTTTACAATTTAGCTTTTATCGGACCCAAACTATCCCATCTTCTTGCAAGCAATTTCACAATATTTTTACTTGATACACATTCTGTTTCCATGGTCTAAAAAAATTGTATTAATTAAAAGTTTAACATAAAAGCAATGATTAACAAAAACATACCGAAATAAAAGGTTCAAAAGAATTGATATAATAGAAATTTTCGTCGGGTTCTAAAGGCGGAAAAGTTTGATTTGGCAAGAGTTTAGGATAACTTTTCCATACTTTACGAAAAGTCCAAGAACGACTGATATAAAGTCTATCAAGCATCTCATCAGATAATTCTTGATGTGAAAATAACTTATTAATAGTTTCTCCATTGGGAAGCCGCAATTTTCCTGCAAAGGATAAAAATTCACAATTTCCGCTGTTAGTTGTTACAATCTGTTCGGGAACATCTTCAATTTTGGAACGACCAAAATAGGCTGGATTAACATGTCCTGTGACTAAAGTAACGTGAAGTGTCACATATGGGATCTTCTTTATTTTAAGATTCATATTTTCAAATTCAATTCCGGTAAATTGCTGTAAAATTATTTAGTTAGCGATTTTCTAAAAAATTATATGAATATCAAAAAAAAGGAGATGGAAAAAAAGAATATTAAAAAAAAGTTTACAATAGGAGCAGCCAGAATAATTGCATCATACTCTTCAGAAGAACCATCTTTCGTTTTTACTACGTATTTTACGTTGTTGATGCCATCAGGCGATGGCAATTTCGTTACTTTAACTACTCTTGTATCCAATTTCAAATTAGCACCAGAAAACTCGACGAATTTTTCAAATAATTGAAAATTTCCGCCTTTAATGCTTTTCGCTCCTTGAGGCGCTAAACTAATAAAGGCACCCAGTGCGTGTAATTCCGCTAGATTCTGCCCATAATTAACGCGAGTCATTGGCTCAACAAAGTGCTGAAGATAGAGCTGGTTGATCTTTTCTAATTCGGAAAAATAATACTGAGCTGTGTATTTTACTTCTTTGTCTAATTGAAGTCGTTCTGACTCCAAATCTATACTAGTATAAGGTTCATCAAATTTATACTCTTCTAAGAACTTTCCGACAACTTCTTTTACTAGGTTTTGAACCTTTAAATTAAACAAAAACAAAAGTGAAATTATATTCACGTGATTAAAATTTTTTTTTATGGATTCATACTTTTTTAGGAGCCAAACCATATTTCCACAAAATTCTTGCAGTGTCCCAATATGGATTAGAAGATTGTTCAAAAACGAATTCTTCGCCATTCCATCTATTGAAATCAAGAATTAGATCTGCTTTAATTTGATATGAATGATCTCTGTTCACTTACATTCCCGTTCTCGAATTTTCCATTTCTTCTCCATAATTTATAAATTCTAACCCAAATTTCTTCGAATTTTCTACTATATGATAATTAACTTCAACAAAAATAGATGCTCCCAACTCGATAGGGATGATTATACCATCGCGTTCAAACTTAATAATTTCAATACGTCCGCCAATGCGTGATGATTGTTCATAAACTGTAGTATCGACTTTAACGGAAGAATTCACGAAAGCATTTGAAATCCAATAAGCAGCTGAAGAACCTCCAGCACCAGCACCTAATCAAAACATAATAATAAAGCAAATCTTAATAATTTAATTGTAATTATGAATATAAGTGTGAATGCGACTTTCAATAAGTACTTGCCAATTATTGCAATTTTTTTGACATGTTGATTTTGCTGAGGTACCTCAAAGTGAGCAACTTGTATTGTGAAGATCAAGTTTATATAAAATGCAAATACTAAGTAAAAAATGAATACCCAACGCAAATTTCCTGAGTGCCTCATTATGTTAAGTTGAAAGAAAGTGAAAGGTTTTAGATGAATGAAGCAGTAATGTACTATAAAAAAAATATATTATATCTAAACTACTACCCCGGTCTAAAGTTTAATTGGAATTTTAGCTATATTTATAATCGTGTAACGACGTTTAAGATGAATATGGTAAATTAATCTAATGTCTCGGACATAGCCAAACCATAATTAAAATTCTCCTTTTTTGTTAATTTTGAATTTTTTTTTTTACGTGTGCAAAGCAGGAAAGTATGTTTTCTTCATTGTATAATGGTGAAAATCTACTCGATTACACTTCCAAATGGAATGATTCTATCGGTAAGAAATTAGATAACGAATGCTAAACGAATGATAGATCATTGACACAAATAAAATCGTTAAAAAGCTTTTTATTAAATATGTGAACTTTTCAAAATATAATAATTCTATTGACTATTTTTCTTTTTAGAATGAGAAGAATAATGCTTCATAATATGATTAGTAATTTGTTTCATTGTGATCAAGTCATCACACTTAATACAACATTTTAATAATAAATTATAAGTTTCTAAATCAGGATATACGGGAGGATATTCTTTAGACATTTGATGTCTTAAAACATCCAAACAATAAGTTGATTCTCGTATATTTTGTGAAGAAGCTTTAATAAACGTTTTGTAAAAATTTAAATTACGATGATATCCAGATAAAAACATATCAAACCAAATATGCCTCATTTCACTAAAAGAATGTATACATCCATATAATTCCAGTAACGTTAACATTGATTTTTGATTATGCTTTACTTTATGAATTTTAATTAAATTATTTATATGTTTAATTTTCTCTTTGATCTTTAATCCGGTAGGTTTAAAATCTATGTCGATAAATCGTTCATATTTTGGTATACATGAATCTAGTAATGTTTGAAATATCTCTATATTCTTCATATCGTATCCAAAAGATTTCATCATATTAAATATTCCTAAAGTATTTTCTATACGTTGTAAAGTTGATTTAGATGAATTATATTCTGGTGAATTAGCATGACCTTCTAATAATATTTTAAATGTCTCAAATGTTGGTTCAATTCCATCACCTTTCATCTCATAAATCATAATTAATGCTTCATTTAAAGGAAATTCTTGATGATTAATTTGATTGGACAATATGTGAAATCTAATCATTAATTCAAAATGATCTTTATTATATTTTGAATTTGATAATTTCACTTCATTTAATAATTTCTTCCAGGAAACGTAAAATGAACTTTGTGTAAAATTATCTTTCGTTAAATAATTTAAAGGATTATTCTTGTTTTCTTTTGATGTCACCAAAGATGTGTTTTTTTTACTTTGTTCTTCGAGATTTTTAATCCGAAAAGAAATTTCCTTATGTAAAGCTTGAACATAAGCTTTCATCAAAATTGTAGAGAAATTGAATTGCCAACTTTTTTGTTGTGATGATTGTTCGTGTATAGTGATAAATTTAAAATATTTATTTATTAAATATTCTGCTTCCTGATAATTTCCCAAATCAGCATAATATGATAATAAAATATAAAGAGGTTCTCTAGATGGTATGTAATTATATTGCAAAATAAGTTTATCTAAATTTTTTGTTGCAAGGTCCACTAAAGACTTTCTTGATAATGACCAAATAAGTTCAGAATAAATTGTTGGAGTTATTATAGTTTGTTCTAGTGATTGGATTTTTTGTAATATCTCATCGAATTTTTTACAGGGTCCAGGATAAGTCCCTAATGCCTACACAACAAAAAAGCAAGCAAAAAAGATGATTTTAAGAAATTATAATATATTGAGAAAGAATAAGTTTATACACTATACACTAGACTTACTCGAATAATTAATCGCCAAGTTTCTTCTGTGAAATTATGATAATTTGAATTAGAATTCAAGAATATTTCACTTAATTCTTTTACTTCCTTAAAATAATTTAAGTCTCTTGTTGAATATAATTTATGTGAAGTTGTTAAAGAACGAAATATAGAATTCCACATATCTAAATCAAGTTTTATGTCCAAATTCTTGTAAGCAACACTTGATGATTTAACAAATGGTATTTGCCCATTTACGATAGATTTTAACACATGTAATGAAAGAAAATGATCAGATGATACTTCAACAACATCTAATAGGTATTTATATGTCTCTTTTGTAGGTGAAATGGAAGATTTTGTTGTATCATTATAAATTTGTATGAATATTTCTAAAGCACTATTTAAATCTGATGCTTTATAACACATTTGAAGTAATATGTGATAAATTTCTAATGTTGGTAAAACGTTCTTTTCTTTTAAATCGATAAATTCTTTGGTAACAGCTTCAAGATTATTAGTTTCTAGAAAATTCTTCATGCGCTCAAGATGTATTTGTGCTTTATCTACTTGTGGTGTTATTTCAGGTGTTTTTGAAATATCGTGTTGAAATAGAAGTATGTTATTTGCAGCCGAATTCATAATATGTTCATGAGTTGAATATGATGAAGCTAATAATAAAGAAATATGGAACATAAGAATATTTCAATTTTCCAAATATATAAAAATTTAATCATTCTTTACTCTTTATAGAAATATAGTTATCGTTACCAAAAGCTCTTGAATTGGACAAAATTCGAAATAATGAATTATTTTGAACATTATATTTTTGAAAAATAATATATTGAGTTATTATATTATGAGAATGATATTTAGTTAAAGGCATACGTATAACTTTTAGAAATGTTGAGGCAATGCGAGTTTGAAAAACCATTATTTAGAAAAGGATAGTAATAATTGATTATCAAATTTTTTTTCCTGTGATCTAAATAATTATCAGATGACGAACAATGCATTACGTGCATAACGTTACGAATACTGCGGTAAGAAAAAAAAATTATATAATTGCACATTTAGCGAGACATTTTCTTATTTTCAAACTTTTTTACGATGGAAAGGCTTCAACGACTTTTCGGAGCGGCTGCCGCTAGTCACCAACCTGGCATGGATACTCCAACCGTGGACAACGCGGAAATGGTTTATATTTCTTCTTTAGCTTTGCTTAAGGTAACAATTGGACAAACAAAAAACAGATCAAAATGCTTTGAGTCCGGTTTATTATTTAATTATTGTTTGTGATTATAAAAAACTTTGGTTTGCTCGGACATAATTTATCCATATTCGAGCGAGCAAGAATGCTAGTATTTTATTACACCAATCACAATATACTAATCATTTGTTTTTAATTCGATTGATTGAAAGATGCTAAAACACGGTTAGTATCTGTTTCGAAGTATTATTACATATTATTTAATACAAATTCATATTTTTTTTTAATGATTTATATACAGGACGTGCCGGTGTACCCATGGAAGTTATGGGTTTGATGCTTGGTGAATTTGTGGATGATTATACTGTACGTGTAATTGACGTATTTGCTATGCCTCAAAGTGGTACAGGTGTCTCCGTAGAAGCAGTTGATCCAGTTTTCCAGACAAAAATGTTGGACATGTTGAAGCAAACTGGACGGTACGAATTATTAAATACTAGATTCATGTGATCTGACATTAACAAACTAATTTTCGTGTTATAGGCCTGAAATGGTAGTTGGCTGGTATCATTCTCATCCTGGATTTGGATGTTGGTTATCCAGTGTAGATATAAACACGCAACAGAGTTTTGAGGCATTAAATCAAAGAGCGGTGGCTGTTGTTGTTGATCCTATACAGTCTGTTAAAGGCAAAGTGGTTATTGATGCTTTTCGTTTGATCAATCCACAAATGCTTATGCTTGGACAAGAGCCACGTCAAACCACATCCAATATCGGCCATCTTAATAAACCAAGTATTCAAGTATGATCAATTTATTTTTAAATAATTATCTTAATTATATACTTTTTAACTTTATTACTTTTAATTTTAGGCTTTGATCCATGGATTGAATCGTCACTATTATTCGATTGCAATTAATTATCGAAAGAATGAATTGGAACAGAAAATGTTGCTTAACCTACATAAGAAAAATTGGACTCACGGACTAACATTGACAAACTTTACGGAACATACCGAAATTAATGAAAAAGGAGTCAATGTAATTTCTCTTTTTTTTTTCGTTTTCTACGTTTTTGTAGAAACTGTCCATGAATTAAACTTATTCTTAATTTTTCTTTTAGTCAATGCTTTCATTGGCAGAATCCTATAACAAATCGGTACAAGAGGAATCAACTATGACACCTGAACAATTAAAAACTCGACATGTCGGAAAACAAGATCCCAAACGTCATTTGGAGGAAAGCGTTGAAGAAACTATGTCTAATAATATAGTAATGGCACTAGGAACTATGATTGATTCAGTTAGTTTCGTAGACACAAACCAAAAAAAATAAAAAAGCAGGAATTACTACAGTACACTTACAAAATTGTTGAATTACGAATTTTATAAAATTTGGTTTTTTTGCCATATTTTATTAGCAGTTAGTTATTAAAACAACTTACTTGTACTTAAAAAGTCAGCTCTTTTTGTCTTGAAAACTTTATTTTAAACATTTATTCTACATATATAGTACATTTATTTAATTAAATCTACAATGTTAGCTTTAATTAATAACACTTTAATCAGTGCTAATTTATTTATATGATTCGGTTTCACATATTCAATAAAACAGGTTAAATCCATAGATCTTGGTTCGAACAATGCAATGTCATAAATCTTGTTGGATCAAATATTCTATATCGAATTCAAATTTATATAATAATATTTGTTCCTATTTGCAGTTGCATATATTATTGCATATTTTTAGGTAGTATATAATATAAATGCATGCCACCAAATTTGTGAAAAAATACAAAATTTCCTTAACAATCCAATTCACCAAATCTTTTATGGTAAATAACGAATGTATTACATGTAGATCTCTGTGTTTAATCCGATATTTGACACATGATTTTCTCATGAAGCAGTGATTCCATTAGACCATATAGGCGCATACACTCCGCCCACCTCCTAATATTTCTCTATAAAAAATCTCACCCTCCTTTCTACAAATCATTAACACATGGCTGAAAGCATAATTTATGAAGATACGCCTTTTGCTGAGTATCTTGCAGGTATGCAAGTTTTTCTTATCAATAGGGCTCCTTTTTTTAAAAAGATATTCCTAAACCTCAAAATCATTTTTTGTTTATGTAGAGATCGGTAGTAAAGAAGAGCTAACAAAGCAACCCGAGATATTTGAACTTGAAAGGCAATTTTCACAACATAGCGAAACAGAAATGAATTTTATCGCCCGACTTACGTGTGATACTATCGAGTATCTTAAGGTTTTCATCGGTTATTAGATTCTTATTCCTATATTAATACGTTCATTTATTAAAAACAATCTTTTTTGATAATTTTGTAGGAAGCGTTTTCAACAGCTTTGCCAATACAAGAAGAAAATCAGTTCGAAGAACGTTTTAAGTACCTATTATGCACATCACACCTTTTAAATGATACATTATCGATTTACTTCTATGACAGTAAAAAACCTAGTATAACAGAACTTAGAGAATCCGGATTATATGCTGGTGGACTTTCGCGGCGAAATTTTGAAGTTCTTTTTAGTGCAGTAATCGGATTGACAATTGTATTCTTGACATGGTTGATACATGATGCAGAAGCCAAAGATTTTAGAACAACAATGATTCGATTACCTGCTGCATTCCTTTTGGCTATGTTCGCTTCCTTTTTCTTATACCGTCGCATGGTAACTATTAATGTTTATTAATCTTAAATTAAATTTAATTAATTTGATCGATCATATCATTATTTAATTAAATTTAGCGACGAAAAGCTGTCAAGACGTTATATGATTCTGCATTACATTACATGGAAACACTTGTATATAATTGCCAAAATCTCGATTTAAAGATCAATAAAGCGTTAATTATGATTCAAGAGATTGAGTTAGTATCTCGTGGTTATAGATTGTATCCTTTTTATATATATTGTTCAATTAGATAATATTATGCTATTTTGTCTATGTTTTCGTTAGTTTTCGTTGTAGTTTTATCTTTAACGTTATATCAGATCAATGCCATTGTCTCCAATTTCTCGTATAGAACAAAGTTCAAACAATCGACGTTGTCTTGCACTTCGGGAAACTGTATATAATATACTTCAAGAAGCTTTTTTGACTTATCATAATGCTATAGTTGTTATGAAACCAGAAATTTCAAACCATAACTTAAATATTATGTATAACATGTATAATATCGTTCCGTGTAATGAAGATGATGAATGGATTAAAGAAGAAGGGAATGATACACATTCTTTGGAGAATTTGAAGTTGTGTTTTCAGAAAATGCACACTAAACGTAGAGAATGTCTTTGTCATTTCCTTGCACTGGATGTAATGACACCAGGAAGAGATTCTCATCGAAGAGATTATGAAAGCCATTGGGCAGCAGTTAATAACCACTTAAATAATTTGAGTGTGGTTACTGGACTTTTCTTGGATAGGGTTATTGTTGCTTCGGCTAGCGAATTATGTATATATTTCTCCTTATTTGTTTTTCTATTCTTTAATTGGAATTAATTAATTAATTAATTCTTACATTTTCTTCAGATACAATACCATCATCTAAACAAGATTTTATGTCTCAACCATCTCCTGCTATCATTACCAATAAGAAACTTAAGTCTTATCTTCATCGTCTTGCATGTATAGAACAGCATATTCGTGGTATTCAAGCTAAAATATATATTTGTAATGAGGATTCTCGCAAATTCTATGAAACTGAAGGTAAAAATTTTGTATATAATATTTTATCATATGCTTTATGTTAACATAATATATAATGCTATTATTAGGAGCGTCGAATGAAAATGAAAAAGAATGTCTAATGAATCAATACGAATCTATAAGCAAAGATTTTACTTATATTTTCCAGGAATGGGAAGAAGGAAAGAGAGTATTGAAGGAAATGATGGACCCGATACCAAGAGATCCAGATTCTATTGGGTCACATCAGTCTTCAGTTGAAAATGTTGAATTTCCAAATAATAAGAATGAACCTATAGAAAATAGTTCCGAGAAACCTCTCATTGATTGGACACAAACGGATGAACCATTAGATGTACCTGCACAAGTATTCGAAGCAGAGGCTGAACCGGAAGTCATAAAAAAGGTAAAAATATTGGTTATTTGCTTATATTAGTTCTTTAATACCTTGTATTAATATATGTTTAATCCTTTTTTAGAAGTTAACGAGAGAAGAAAGGATTACCATTCAAAAAGCCAAGAGAACACAAGAGGTACGAATTGTATTACATATTTTTTTTATTTAACTGCAATCTAATATATGTAATAATTCTTTATTAGGAGAAGGTAAAGTCTGTACGTCAGGACTCTGAACGTATGGTACACGAGTTGAAAGATGTATTAGTACGGCGGAAGCCCATGAATTATGAAAGTGAGATGCTAAAGTCCTCTTCAGAAGAACCGGAACGAATACAATTGCATGGTTCTCGTGTTGCTGTAGCAACAAATTAAACATAACAATGTTATATAAACATGTTATTTAAAATTAATTATATAAAAATTTAGTAATATAATTATTTTTTTATTCACAATACATTTTATTTATAGACAATATTTAAATACGGTAGTTTTATCTACAGTATAGCTGGCAATTATTTAATATGACGCCTTAAAAAACATCCCCTTAGATAAGGGAGATTTTTCGTCTCTTCATACAATGTTGTATGATTCCTATTTTTCCCATAACACATAACACCAAATTAGCAATTAGCACACTAATTATTATCAATAAAATCTTTTTTTTTTGAATTTGTAAATTCTCATCTCTAAAAATTAAAGAACAATTTTTAAAGTAGTTTATAGATTTAATAGAAAAAAATGTTTTATTAGAATTTAAATAAAAATTTTTATGTTTTTTTATTTTGAATGATATTATCGTAACTTATAATTAGACCAGGTTTTTGATCATATTGTGAAATGGGTATCAATTTATCCTTCAATATTTGAGAATCTAACGCTAGCGCGACTGTTAAAATTTGGTTATTACAACTCTTAGTTAATAAATGAGAAAACGGGTGTACTTGTTTATAATACTTACTCGTTTTTGGTATTGGTTTATTTTGGTAAATTTGTTGACATTTGGCTAAATATTTATCATAATAACTATAATAAAAGTGAAATGATTTAGTATTTTACATAAATAATACTTAATGCAAGTAGAAAATTACCCTTTTCCATGACCTAATCTATTCCCTTGATTATCGAATGCTAAACCTATAAATAAATAGCATCAATTAATATCAATTAAATATTTTAGGAAGATTCTTGTAATATTGATTTTACCTGGCATTATTATCAAATCTAATTCATCGGCTAAATATAAATTTTTATAATATTAGATTAAAAAAAAATCGATTTTTTTTTAAAAACTAGAGGCTGTTTGTATTACCTATTTTTCTTATTTCATTATGATCTGGTTCAGGTATATTCCAACGATTTACAGGTAATGATAAGTAATCTTTATAAGAAAAAAGTTTTACCATTTCCATTTCATCATTATTCCATCTCGGTACATAACATGTCTTTTCTACAATAGTAATTTTTTAGATAAACAGTCTAAAGGCCAAAACAACTAATCAAAGAGAAAATAAAATAAAGACCTCGTTCAAATATATCTTTAATTATTTGGTTTGTAGAAATTTCACCTTTTGGCATGCTAATATATATGCTAATATGACTACTTGTTAAATATTCTTCTGAATTAAGGAGTTTTTCTGTTACAATATTACCTATGGTTTTAAAAAAAAATCAGAATAATTCTTTGAAATTATCCATAATAAAATTAACTAAGTACATACTTTCATGTTCTATTACTTCTAATGGAATTTGATTTAATAATAAGCGCATTTCCTTCCTCAAAGCATTCTTCATAGACCTTAATGATTGATTCATGTTAATTTTTTTAAAAGATTAATCACGCGTGCAGTTTCTAATTATAGGAATCAAAATTTTTGAAGTATGAATTTCGGAGAAAATCTCGGATTATTGATTGGGTGCCAACACAAATCGGTAACCATAACGACATAACGAACATTTGATCAATAAAAAAAATGTAATATTATTCTTATGAAATTTACAATATAAATAAAAATTGCGGGAACAAATTCTTTAGTGTTGATATTTTACCAATAAATAGAATAAAATTAACTTAATTAATTAACCACATATTGCGGATAAAATTTGAATTATTGCAATATTAGCATATGCGAAAAAAAGGTCTTTCCTAATACATTTGTTATTATATTAGTGTAGCTTCACTGTTAGTTACAGCAATTAGCAATTAAGATCGTGAAACATTTAGGCGCAATGATGAAAATAACCGGTTCATATCACCTTTTAAATGACTCTTGGACATCAGTGATAAATAAATTATCGTAAAATTTATTAAATCTTTGAAACTGAATAATAGATGATTTTTTCTTTTCAATTCCTCTTATGATTTTCAAATAAAGCGACTTTACCAAATTCTAACTATTCAATAAATCTAATTAATTATCTGTTTACCAGTACGCTTATTGGATAAACATAAGTAAAAGCATTTGATTATACAAAAAAATGAAATGATATAACGATCTTCTAGAACATGTTATTCCTTCCCATCAAATTCCAATAAATTCTCGTCAACATCCAAATTACATACCGGGATCATCTACAAATACTGATAATGCCAAATGTTTCGGTAAATACTCAAATAATTATATGTAGTCAAATTATTACAAGAACTTCCTTTCGTGCATATTAATTCTTATTTATAAAATTATCTTTGCGCACTTCCTCCTCTGAGAGCCTTATTCTGGTCCAACCGATGTGGTATGATAACGTTGATCAAGTAACCAATCTGGTAAATCCTTCGATTGAGACAAGTTTTTTGTTCATGTTCATACATCGATTGTGAATACTCTGATCGAATATTGAGCCTCACCTTTGCCAGGTGAATCCAAGACAATGTTTGTAAATAATCCCCATTATCCCATTAAGTTATTCTTCCATACTGTTTCTTGGGAAAAGGCAGCAGTCGCGTTTCTTTCTAATCCCGATCATAATTGGTCTGTATCTTTTTTTTTGGAGCTATGACTGACGCGTATTGCTTGCCTATAGTTACAACATACTTCTATTGTCTTTTGCTTTATTTTTCAAGATAAATTCGCTGCTGTTGGACAACAGCATTTGGGTCCTCACTCTAGAATTGTTACCCTTCGCCAATAGAACCAGCTGCTGACATAACATTCATCTGGTAGCTTGTATTTCTTTCTCTGTTCTTGGCATATTCTTGCTCATTTTTTTGGTCCAAATTTGATTGAAAAAAATTATAATAGTAGGAAAAATCAGTATTTTGATATCGATAATCTGCGGTTTGCTTAATTTAAAATGCCGCAGTCGTGTAACCATTTTTTTTTTTTAAATAAAAAAAAAAAATTAAAAATCAATCGGATTAGTCTTTTTCGTATATCCATCCGTTTAAAAGTAAAGGAACGGTATTTTATTTCATTATGGTAAAGTATTTAAAAAATTAATTTATGAAGGATTATCGACTCAATTTGTTAAGAGAAATTTGAGAAAAAAGCAAAGTTAACCTTAGGGCATCTTTGTTGCAATTACATGCGAAGTTTTTTCTTTTTTATTCTTTTATGAATGTCTGGCATTCACGGAAGATGAAAATAAAAACTTGTATTAGAGCAAACATATAATAAACCAACAAAAAAAAGCTTGTATAACTAATTCAAGTTTTTTTTTATTTATTGTTTGCTCAATGACCCCACTTTTACATGGTAATTCGGTATTTTATTCGAATCTCATGTAATGTAGCCGCCTAAGAATAAGCCTAAACAGAAAAAAGTAGCACCTGCTCCTTATCCTGTTAAGAAAAAGGATACAGGAAAGCCTACTAAAAACCCATTATTTGAGAAAAGACCAAGAAACTTTGGGATTGGTGAGTGATCTAATTCTTTGATTGGGGGAAAGATAATTTATAATTTTTTTTAATTTAATGTGAAATAATGATATTAAAAAATTTAATATAACTCAACCTTTCGCTTATCTTAATCATTCGGTTATCTAACATTTCATGTTATATAGGTCAAGATATTCAACCCAAAAGAGATTTAACCCGCTTCGTTAAGTGGCCCAAGTATGTTCGTCTTCAAAGACAAAAAAGGATTCTTAACCAACGTCTTAAAGTTCCACCGGCAATTAATCAATTCACCAAATCCCTTGACAAGACCACTGCAACTAATGCGTTTAAACTTCTTCACAAATATCGTCCTGAAACCAAAACCGAAAAAAAAGAACGCCTTCAGCTTATAGCAAAAAGTAAGGCTGAAGGTGGAAAATATGAACCTAAAAAACCTTATGTAATCAAATATGGTATTAATCATATTACTGCGTTGATTGAAGCTAAAAAAGCCAAATTAGTATTGATCGCTCATGATGTTGACCCAATTGAAATAGTTATATGGTTACCAGCTTTATGTAAAAAAATGCAAGTTCCTTATGCTATTATTAATGGGAAAGCTAGATTGGGAGCCGTAGTTCATAAAAAAACCGCTACCGCTTTAGCTTTTGTTGATATTAAAGATGAAGATAAAAGTGCATTCGGTAGTTTAGTTAATTCTATCAGGATTAATTATAATGAAAAGTATGAAGATCATAAGAAGCAATGGGGTGGTGGTATTATGGGTGTTAAATCTCAAGCTATGATGAGAAAACGTGAAAAGGCTGCTGGTACTGCTGGTAGAGAAGTAAAAGCCGTTTAATTTTGATTTCCTTTATTTACGTTAATAAATTATTAATATTCTTGTGTTAATAAATAAAAATTCTGGATCGCTTTTCGTCAGTTTTCATTTAATTACAAAATAATTTGATAAATTATGCGCAGTAAAATAGAAATATTTTGTGATATTTACATCTACAAAGTAATAATCACGATCAGTTCCACTAAAAAACTAATTAATTTTTGGACTAGTGTGAACCGTGGCTTCTTAATGCCTATAATTAATTTGGTCTGGATCATCATCCTTTAAATTTCTTCCGGGATATTTCGCTATGGGACAATTTCTAATATTTACGGAGTTGATAAAAACTTTTTACTAATCCGAATTTCATAAAACTTTTGTACAAAAATATATATGTTACATACCATTTCATAACGAGAAAGCGGAGAAAGCGGGAATTTTCACTTATATGATCACAAGCAAATTTCCCATATTTAGATGTGATTTTTATCCGGATGAGTTGAGAGAATTTTTTTTTCAAGTTGAAGCGAGAATAAAATGAAGCATAAGATCATCACCTTTTAATTTAGAAATAAAAATTGAACGAATTTCTTTGTTGTAAGATGTAGATACGACTAGATAATCATGTGAAAAATACTGAACATATCGGGATTCGCCGCAACGGCCAGAGGTGACATTTCTAATTGTAATTATTTACTTTAATAAAGAAGGTGCGTTTTCGGTGGAATCGGAATCAGATAAAGTCAAATTGGGTTGTTATCCTTGTAAGACAACACTTTATATTTAGATAAATTAATTTTTCACACGCCTTACGATTAAATAATCTGGTAGTAAGTCGCTGCAAGTTCATTGAAGTGGCTCAGTTGCAATTAGCGTTAGGTGCGGACAAGTCTAAACGCGATACTAACATTTTAACCTAAAGTAATTTAATAAGCAAATTATTTAAATATCAATCCTATGATAATAAAGAGTGGATTTATGGATTACTCCAAAAATTTAAAATTGAATTGTTAGCAGTATGACCCAAGTTTGGCACAAATGTTTTGTTGATGACTACCTAACAAAGATTATCCCCATAATATGTTGTGTGACAAGGGACAACACGTGTTTGTGACATCTTCTTTAATTGACTAAAATGTGATTTCTCGTTTATCTCACAAAATCTAAGGGGAAAGATGACATGAAATTTTTGACAAAAGTTTAATGATTTTCAAAACTCGACCTTTTATTTTATTCTGTACACCTAGCAACGAGACACCAAAACAATCAGATCACAAGTAAAAGATTCGTGTGACATGCTATTATCGATACTTGATTATATCATTTGTTAATAACAGTATATCATAGTCTTCTCACCTGCTTGCAGTTCTTTTCCCAAATGCAATAAGATACTTCATTAAGACGATAAGTTACAAGAAGCGTGTAAAAGCAAAATATTTATCTTGTATTCCCCCTTAAACCTTTACAACATTCAGGTGTTTGCATTTTAAAATTTATTTTGTTTAATAAATAATAAAAAAGCGAAGGACCTCAGAAAAAAATATATATATTATATATATATACACACGTATTGGTAAAATTTTTTAACAGTTAAAAAATGGGTCTTACTTATCGTACGTATTTGAATGGTAACCGCATTTTTGGATGCAGTAAATGCCGAACTCACTTATCCACGACCGACAGTATTATTTCAAAGGTTATATTATATTTTAATAATATTACTTGCTGTTGAAATCACATTTTTTGAGAATTTCGAAATAATAAGTGATTCTTTATTCGCTATAGCAATTTCAAGGTCAACATGGGCGTGCTTATCTTTTTGAGACTGTGTAAGTTCCCATTTATTAAATTAAGTTTGTAGTTATTCTATGCATATTTTAAACACTGTTTTTTTATAAAAAAACATTTTCCCTTTCCAGAGTTAATGTTGAAGAAGGGCCTTCTGAAGACCGCCATATGACTACTGGTTTACATACTGTTAAGGATATCCATTGTTCCCGCTGTCGATCTGTGCTGGGATGGAAATACGTATGCATTATCGCTTAATGTATTATTGATTCTTTGATTCGTTCATTTATATTTTTTCTCGAATTTTATTATATAGGAAAGAGCGTATGAGCAGAATCAACGTTACAAGGAAGGAAAATATATTCTGGAGAAGCAACTACTCACCGATGTCAATTGATGAATAAAGTTAAATAAGTGTTATTTTACAAACAGCTATTTTGATTAACAAAAGAAATACTATGACTTTACATTAATTCAAGTAATTTATGCTCTCTAACTTGGATAACCTTAACCTTTGGCCTACTGTGAAATAGTTTACACCCAACCCCTTATTTTTGTTATATCTCTTCTTGTGCATATATGCTAATTTCCCCATTTTTTTTCCTTTAATTCCAATTAATTAGATGAACTGATCAGTCAGTTTTTTTTTTTTTATACTTTCCTCCTTTTGTTATGTATACTGTATTCTAAGTAGTTAATATAAATTTTATTGATTTTTCGTTTACATTCCCTTTTATAATATGGGCCTTGGGTTCGGTTAGAAAAGGCTGAGAGCTTTTAAGTTTGTTTATACGCTTTATTAACTATACTTATTTTGTTATATATATATACACATATATATATATTTTTTTTTTTTTGCTAATTTCGTTTGGTTTTTTTTGTATTATTTCAAAAGTTAGGAAAATCAAACATACAATATTCAAGCTTTCACCCTGCGATTTTTTAAATAAACAATTTTTTTCTTTTTTTAAAAAAAAACTCTTTTTATTCCTTTTAACAACCAATGCTAAATTTATATGGGCTGCTGAATTCATAACAAATTTCATGGATATGCAAATAATTCCCTGTGAGTATTGTTGGAGGTATCATTTTGCTTTGTTTTGGGAAATATTTTAATAACTGAAAAAAAAAGTTGAAATATTAACTTAGAGAAGAATTTACAAATTATGAAATTGTACATACAGTAGTTCATATATAATTATTAGAATTTAATTAATTGCTTGTAGGTATTTAGCTACAAGCGTGTAATTATTTATTTAGTAGAATCATTTCAGTCAATGATCAAGGATAGTAAGATTTCAATAAAACAGGTAAAGTGAATGTTTATTCATCTTCATTAATTCTTTTTTTTATGAATTATATAATTGTTTAATTTTTATTTTGTTTAAATCTTACTTAATTAAAAAAGGGTAAAATAAAAAGATAAATCGAAGTGACATTTTATTATTTGAAGCACTTAAACTTATAAGCATATTTCTTCTTTTTAAAAAAAGTTGAATTAAAATATATATGAATTAAAAGCCAGAAAATTATAGTTATACTGGTCCGATATACATAATTATGTGTTTCTTACATAATTACATATTAATTTGTGCGTTCAAAAGAAAAAAGGTTAAAATTTTTTTTTTTTAAATTCAAACGGTTTCGTGTTAAACAGGTTTTCGTACAGTCAAAACGATACTGCTGTTATTACGTCAATGATCTGCATTTTTACAAATGAATTTTTCCGCTGTGACACACGATAAACATTACGTAGATTCTATTATTCCGTTTGTGTGACTTAATAATTATTAAGGATCAAATTTTTTCTTTGCGTTTTACTAAACAATGGATCGTTTTTTTATAAAAGTAGATTTAACTTCTACTTTAAGACCTGTCTTAGGTGAAGGAGAAACGATTCTTGCAATACAAGATAACGTTGGACTTTATGATGGGTATGTTAGATTTCTAAAATATCAATTAATTGACTTTGATAACTTATGATGAATCTAATATACAGTAATGAGAAGGCGGCTGGATATATGAGTGGAAATGTATATTTAACCTCACACCGAATTATTTATATTGATTCGGAACGGCCAAATACTAATTCCATTGGGGTCGAAATTAGACTTATTAAGGGTAGAGAATTTTATGTAAGGAGTTCATTATTTTGATTTATTTTTTTTAACTAAAATTTTTTTATCCTTTAATTATACGAAAAAAGAAATTTATTGTCTTACGAAAAATTACTTTTTTTTTATTGTGAATAATTCTCTTCTGGAATAGATAGGCAGGCTTTGTCAAATCTTCACCAAAAATAACTCTAAAATTTTCAGATTCCAATAATAATTTAAGTCCCAGTTCTAGCAATAATCCGTATTTATTATCACCTTCAGCTTCTACATTATCATTACAAAATACTCTTTCTTCTACTTGGATATGTACAATTTGTTCTTATTCAAATAAATCACAAAATATTAAATGTCAACTTTGCGGTGTAAAAAGACCGGAGAATCTTAATTCTAGTACGCCTCCATCTAGTATTTCTTCTTCCTCTGGAACTTTCTCTCAGCATATAACAACACATCAAGATTCACATGAAAACAATGTTGAAGCTGATGAAAGTGATGGCATAGCATGTCCACAATGTACATTTTTAAATCATCCTAGTATGATCAATTGTGAGATGTGTGAAGCAAAATTGAAAACTCTTGATATTGATGATAAGATATTGGGAAGAGTTAGTGGTAAAAGTAAAGAAGACTTTGTAAAATTGGCTTTCCGTAATGGTGGTGCTATCGCTTTTTATGATAAAATGAAACAAGCGATGAATATGAAAGGATGGGAAGTAAGTCATGAGAAAAGTTAATTTCCTTATTCAATTAATTGACATCTAAAAAATTTTTATTAAATAATCTATTTATTTAGAAACCCGTAGAATCTACTAAACCTCCTACAGATTTTGATCCTGTTCGCGGAGGAATTAGTAAATACATTGACTATTTTCTCTAGAAAAAAAATGATGTTACAATGATGGTAATTTTATTATTCCTTGACTAGGTGGTATAATGCGTAATGCTGAAAAGAACAAAAAGGAACAGGATGAATATTTGAATCAAGCATTTAAAGATATGGAATCATTGAAAACGATAACGGAAGAAATGGTATTTTTTTGAAATTACATTTATTAATAAAAAAAAACTCTTAATATTTATAAATATTATAAATTGTTTTAGGTTAAACTTGCACAATCAATTAATAATAGGTTAAGTAAAGAATCAGCAGAATCCGGAGCTTCAGCCGATGAAATTACCGCTTTTAAAACCGATTTGTTTAAGCTTGGTATCACAAAGTATGGTTAAAAAAATAATAAATTCAAGTTTTTTAAAAGATTTGAAATTAAAATTATTGTTTTTTTTATAGGGATGAAGCTGGTTCAACCTATCATCAAGAACTAGCAAGAGAACTTGCAGAATTCTTAGAAAATGTATTGGTCAAAGATGATAAAATGATGTCTTTAACAGACATTTATTGCATATTTAATAGGGCTAGGGGAGTTGGTAAGGAAAAAAATATTTCTATATTGTTCATCAATATTTATAATCATTATTAATTTTATTTTATACTTAAATAGCATTGATTTCTCCTAGTGATTTACATAAGGCCTGTTCTTTATTTGAACGATTAAATTTGCCTTTCAGATTGAGAAAATTTGAAAGTGGATTGTTAGTTGTTCAATCAGATATCCTTTTATATATGCATATAATTTACATTTATATTATTTATTTTCATTTATGTATATTTGCATTATATTATTTCATTCTTAATTTGAAGTTTACTGGCTCATAGCGACGATCAGATAGCACAACGTGTTCTAGAATGTATTCGATCAAAAGGATCATTAAGTGCTATTGAGCTTGCTTCAATGGAGCAGAAGAGCGTAGTCTTAGTAAATGAACAATTACAGGTATGTTGTAATATAAATAATTGGTTTGTCTTTAATTGCAATTCTTTTAAACCATTTTTGATTCCAACAGATGGTGGAAGCCAAAGGACTCATTTGCAGGGATGAAAGTGTTGAAGGAATTCGATATTATGATAATTTAATAATAAATTACGTTTGGAAAATAATTAATTAACTTATTTAATTGAACATAAAATTTATTAATCAAATATATATTGTTGGTATTAATCTATTACCATTGTATCCTCCTCTTTTCTTGTTTCAACATTCGAAATCTCAATATTTTGTTCTTGATCTATTATTTCTTTTCTCTTCCCCTTATTCACAATAACAGTATCATTTTGATTATTACTTTCATTACCATCATTTTCGTCATCATCACTATTATCATGGAGATTACTTTTAATATTAAATAGTTCTTGATCATCTAAAGAAATTTTTTTTTTGCTTATTGAATATTTATCATCCCATTCATTATCATCGTCAATATTAAATTGATTTAATTCACTCGTCTTGTCTAAATTAATCTCTTGTAAATTTACTTGAGAAAATTTTATTTTTTTTGTTGTTTGACATTGATATGTAAGTTTTTGTTGTCTCGGATTAATTGGATCTTTACATAATAATAAAGAGCAAATTTATTAAAAAGTATCATTGAGTATATTTGGTTTTGAAATAGAACTGATATATTACCTGGTCCCGGAAAAAATATTAAATCAGTTCCAATAGTTTCATCATATTCACCTTTAAAATGTATATTACCTATACGTAAATAAGGTGTATCCGTATCTAAGCCCTATGTAAGATATGTTGATTACATTTTATTGTATCCAAATGAATTATTTAATATTATTTATAAATTTTATACTTACAATTAGCGAATAATCAATGTCATTATTTTCTTTTTTATTATTAAAAATGGAGGATTCATCGCCAACACATTCTTTTTCGTTATTTGTCAAAGGTTTTATGTAATAATGAAAAGATTTTTGAGAATGATTTGTTGTTCTTGTTGTTGAAGTTGAAGCAGTAGCATCATGAGTTTTATTGTTAATATTATCATGAAGGTCAGAACTGGAAGATTGTTGTAGAATTGAAGTCGATGAGGATAAATGATCTTGATTTTGATGATTACGATTTTGATTGAAATTGAATGAAGAAGGATTTATATTGTTTAAGATTTCGAAATTATTCGTGATCATATCTAAAGTTACTTCTGTACCAAGGTCAATTATTATGTAAGAAACCTGTCATTCAAAAAAGTTTTGAAAGAAAGGGTTAAATTTAGGTTAATTAGAAAATTAAATGAGAATTAAGATATAAACTTCTTAATTAAAAAGATTTAGAAAATATATTAAGAAATTACCTCTTCTTCATATTCATCGCTATCCGAACTATCGTTTGATATATTTGAATTATTAGAGGTTGGTTCTTCTAATTCCATATTTAACACAGATTAGATAAAAAATTATATGATTTTCAGGCGTTTTTTTTACATATATGATTTTCTAAATATAGAAGAATAATGATTTCCTCGTGGCAAGTAATGTGAGTCAAGTGTGGGAATATTTAGTTCTATGTTGATTGAATAGGTAATCGTTGGCTAAATTAATAATAATATTAGCTAATTTGGAAATAAATTTACAATATTTGTCACGAGGCGATTGACTTTTGTAACGTAGATCTTCTAAACAAGGTTCTTTTCGCCAAGGATTTTCTGTTATCATTTTCTTTCGCATTTCTCAACAGTACGATTATTTATTGTAGGACCGACTATACGATATCTGAAGTCATAAAGAGTTAATATTAGAAAATCTGTGAATTTTTTTTACGTTAATAATTATATTTTTTTTTTTGTAAATGTTTAAGTAACTTCTTACTTATAAGTTGTGAAAGTGTTTAAATATAAAAATTTATTGTTATTTGTTATTACATTGTATCATAAAAAAGGAGAAGAGGAAAAAATCCAAAACATTAAATTCAAAGAAATAAAGAAATAAGGAATCAAGAAAGTCTTTTGGGCTTAACCGAAAGAAAAACAATACCAAAAAATTCAGGCTATAGGTCTTTTTTTGCAAAACCGGGAAATTTTTGATGATTGTCAACCAGTTTTTATTATAAGACCCTTAAAATGAACTTATCCTAAAAAATCTAAATTATTCAACCAAATGTTAATATGCAACGTGTAAAGTAATGCGACTTAAGCCTTGCTCTTATTTTCAATTATGGATAATTGTGATGTGATACCTCAAACTAGAGTTTGCCATGCAAGGCCATGCTTTTTTTAATATGGTTTTTTCTAATATACATAAACCGACTATAATCTTACACTGACTTACATATTTGTATTTGTATTATTTAAAAAAAAGCAGTTTCGACCAGGATATTCCTTCATTTAGATTAACTTATATATTATCGTATATATCTATATATGTATATATATATCTATTTATCTTTTGAACTTTATTTTTTTTTTTCGTGACTGACTTTGGCGTAATAAATTTGCCCTATATATATTTTTCATCAGTACAGTATATTTATTTATTTAATTTTTTTTTTTATAAAAAAAACCCATCTTAATAACCTTTATTTATTCGGTGTTAAAGATCTAAATATTTCCAATAAAAGAAAAGAAAAAAAAATTTTTTTCTATTTAGTTTCACAATGACTTCTACAAGAGAGCGACCAGAAATTATGGACGAAGAAATTTCGCCATCGGACCATTCACATTGTAATTCTGACTTATCTGATACTGAAATGAAAGAACCAGCGGAATCGCCAGACTTTTATTCTGCAAGAACTTCAATGGCAAGTACACCTACAACAGATTATTTTCCTGACAGTGAAGAAGAACTTTATGATGACGAACCAAGTGATCTTCCTTCTATTCCAATAAATTATAATCGAGGTCGTCGTACTTCTGTAAGCGCTGAATCAATGGCTCCTAGCCAAGATAAGGATTATGTTAAAGTTGTTATTCCAAAAACACAAGAACAAAGAAAACGAATAGAAAATTCTATTGAAAATAATTTTTTATTTAAAAATCTTGATGAAGAACAGTATAAAGATGTTATTGACGCTATGGTTGAAAAAAGAGTTTCAAATCATGAACAAATTATTAGGCAGGGTGGAATTGGTGATTATTTTTATGTTGTAGAAACTGGTACCTTTGATGTTTACGTTTCCAAAAATGGTGCTCCACCAGAAAAAGTTCATAGTTATGGTCCTGGTGGTAGTTTTGGTGAATTGGCCTTAATGTATAATGCTCCACGTGCTGCTACTGTTGTTGCTACTTCGGACTCTGTTCTTTGGGCTCTAGATAGAGTAACTTTTAGAAGAATTTTAATGGAAAATACTTCTCGTAAACGCAAAATGTATGAATCATTTCTTGAAGAAGTACCAATTCTAGTATCATTAGAACCTTATGAAAGACATAAAATTGCTGATGCATTAGAGTCTGCAGTTTATGAAGACAGCCAATTGGTAATTAAACAAGGTGATATTGGTAATAATTTCTTTCTCATCGAATCTGGTGAGGCTAGTGTAACGAAAATTGATGAAGAAGGAATTGAACATGAATTACCTGGTTTGAAAAAAGGAGATTATTTTGGAGGTATACAAAAAATTCAAAAATTATAAAAAAAAAAAAAAAAAAAAATTTTTCCTTAAAATTTTCTTAACAAAAAAATTTCTTTTCACGTCTTTACAGAACTTGCCTTACTTAACAATAAACCTCGTGCTGTAAATATAAAGGCAAAAGGTCGACTAAAGGTTGCTACATTAGGCAAAAAAGCCTTTGTCCGATTGTTAGGTCCCGTTGTCGATATCTTGAAACGTAACAGCGATAATTATGAAACTATCACACGTAATGCTCGCCAACAATAAGAATAGCAAATATTTCCTTCTTGACCCTCTACGTATTACTGCCTTGACCCGCATATTGTTTTACATATAGAGGGGTCAAGAAGGGATGTCATACAGGGCCAGGAAGGTAATCTTTGCATTCTTCTTTTTTTCAATTTTTTTTCTCGTTTTTACTAATATACATATATATATATATATAAAATAAAAAATATAAAAAATACGTCCATTATTGTATAGCATATTCATTTCTTTGGATGTAAATTTGAGTTCTTGCATTTTATCCCTATTACTTGATAGATACACTCATTCCTTCTTACCTAACCCCACCGTTTTCATTTCCCTTCGTAATTTTCTTTTTTTTTTTGTGATTTTATCGGGATGATCAGATTTGAATGACTCAATAGAATTATTTGTTATTTAAATCATTTATATTTTATTTTTTTTATTTTATTTTCGGGAAATATATTATACGGGAGGGTTTTAAACATGTATGTAGAAATTAAAATTGTAGAAATTTTTTTTTTATTTCTTTTTCCTTTGTAGACCGACCACATTTTCATTGAAAAAAAAAAACAAATATGATTATTTTTTTTATATGTAATTATTATATGACGAGAATAATCATGGCTCATCGAAATTTTTTATTCCTTCTTCAAGAGCATCTCGACTTGGTATTGAAGTGTTGATAGTTAATAGATCATTTTTATAATTATTAGTAGAGAATTGACACCATTCGGGAGTAATTTTAGTTAATAATTCGAAATGTTCTACTGCTTCGTCTAAAGAAAATATTTTTTTTAGTATATATAATAATATAATATTATACAAATAGATATAGAATTATTAATACATACACTCTGATATTGGTATTTTCGAACTTTCTGCAATTCTTGTTGCAGCTTCTTTCACAGACATGACTGTTCTGTTATTTGAAATATATATACTGATAAATGTTAGGGTCAATAATATATAGTTGAATATTAAATGTTAAAATTTTATTTTATTCTTTTTTCTAACAAAAAAAAAAGGATACAATGCAAGGGAATTTGCAATTTCTCGAGCTCGGCTTAGCATGGTTTTTTGTTTCTTTTTGACAAGTTCCGCTCCTTCTAATGTTTCTTCGATCGTCTTCTGTCCTTTCGCACGAACCTATGAAAAGATCATTTTAATTCGCATCAAAATTAATCGTATAAAATAGTGTTTTAAATACATACTCTTTCGATTAATGCTCGGCGACGGCGTGCCGTATCAGCTCTCTTTTTCGGTTTAATTATAGGCGCGCGCTTCACGGGCTTATTTTCTTTAGATATTTCATCCTTAATTAAACGAACTTTAGATTTTTCATCTTTAGTTCTAGACATTTCATCTTTAGTTAACCGAACTCTAGATGTTTCATCTTTAGTTAACCGAACTTTAGATGTTTCATCTTTAGCTAAACGAACTTTAGATGTTTCATCCTGATTAAAAGAAACAAATACATAAGAATATATCAAATATCTGATGATAATTTTCGCCTGCTTAGTATAAAAGAATTTACGAACTAATTATTTTACCTTCTGGCTTCTAGTTCGAGCCTTGGTTGACGTAAAAAACGAGGAAACTATATGACTTTTTTCGATTTTTATTTTACCCATTGTTTCAATTATAAATGACTTTGGTGAAAAGAACTTTAAAGAAATATCCAAACTTTAAAAAGGTTAAAAAAAAAGTTGATGAAACTTCAGTGCGGAAAATGAGCCCTTTTTATATAAAATTCGCGTTTTATTATACGCGTTTTTCCGCGTTAGCTCTTTCTTGAACATCATGCAACTATGCAACTAACATGTGTATTTGTACGACAATAGTTTATACAACAGTCGTTAAATATTAATCATTGGGTAGAATATGCCGCTCACGCATGGCCGTACAAACCTAATATTTATTCAACACGTAGTGCTGAATGACTGTTAATTATCACAAGACTGAATTTGAAATTCATATTAACATGTGACTTCTTAGTCAACCAACATTGATTCTGATTTTTAATGAAGCAAAGGATATTCATACAAGAAACGCCATAATGAAAGAAACCTTCATTCCCTATCCACGACTCAGTCATACTGAATATACTAGGCCACTATATGTTGTTTCCAAATAAAGATGTATATAACAAAAGAATGAAAGATAATAGAAAATGGTATATTCTTCTTATATTGTTATGGGTTATTCAAAGAAGAATGACCTATGACAAAAAAAGAAATTAGAGAATGATGAATAACCAGACAACTAGACATAATTTCAGCTAAATAATACTAATAATATAATATTCTTTTCAGGATTTATTGACACAAACTTTAATATTATTAGTAATGATTTATTTGGAATATCTGAATTGAATTCAGTATACCTCATATTTAAAAATATTAAAAGTTATTAATAATTCTTTAATTACTTTATAAAGGAAAGTATAGTATAATTATCAAATTAGTAAATTTCACTAGTATTTTTTTTTTTAAAAAAAAAGTTTCAAATATAAGCCTTATTAAAATTAGTTGTAATCAACTTATTACATAAAGATCTCCACTCCTGCTGTACAATGAAAATATCCAGGTACTACAACACAAAAGTGTTGTCATTCAAAAAATAAACAAAAAAAAACAAACAAACAATGAAATATAAAAGAAAGCAGTTAATAACAAAACATTATCTTTCTATACTACTCCTTAAACTAAACTATCCATTAATTCATTAAAACATATTTAAATTAGAGTTTTTTTAGTATTGATCAAATTTTAGCTAAAATGATAAGTTTGCTAATACTATCTAAAGAATCAGTCTTCTTCATAATCTTCTTAACTTCTTATTCAACTGCATAAAATTAGTAACTTTCATAAATATCTTGTAATCGATATCTTGATTTCTTTTCAAATGCCAATTCCTTCTTACTTCAAGTTTGAAATGAAGTAGTGTTTCTAATCCTTGGTAAATTTATGCAGGCTGAATGTAGTATAAAGAATTTTATCCAAGTTGACTCATAATTTGTAATACAGAACCTTAAACATCTCATACATAAGTCATAACTAATCCGCATAAATTTAAGCATTTTTTACTCCTTTTAAAATCAATATAATCTGCTAAAAACTCAATTTTGATTACTAAATTCATATGTAATCTATTAAAACTTAAATTATAATATAAAATTTTTAAAAATCTCTATGTAAAATAAGTTTAAATTGATTAATTAGTATAAAATTTTTATTGTAAAAAAAAATTTTTTTAAATAATATACTTTAATTTTTCCTACTTTCCACTTCAACTGGATCTCAAACAATACTAAAATAACTCAGATCCTATATAACAAAAATTTCAAAATGGATAAATATTAACTATCAGGAAGTATGTTCATCTAATATACATCGACCACTTGATGTACATCATAAATTAATGCTGAACATCGGACCCTGTGATGTACTACTGATGTCACAACTATTCGATGTTCATTATCAAATCAAGATGTTCATCGCTTATACATTATGATATATATCAATTTTTAATTGATTAATATTAGGCTTATTAATGCAAAATTTATTATTATTTATTAATTATCACTTACAATATGAGTGAATTTTTTTTTCATTACTTAGTAAAATAACATAAAACATTATATTCTAAAGATAAATAATAATACTAAGATTGAAATGTAAAGATAAATAACAATAAAATCAAAGTGTAATCACGTCTCAAAGTGTAATCATGCCTTAAAGGTAAAAATAGTAAAATCGAAGTGAAATTACATCATCCCAAAGGTAAATGAATAACAAAATCGAAGGGCAATTATGTTCCAAGATAAAGAAATCAAAGTTCAGAATAAATGCAAAATCAAATTAAAGTCAGTATCTACAAAAAAAAATTCCAAGTCAAAATCAAATCGAAATACTTACAAAAGAAAGAATTCTAAACGTAAACTTGAATAACCTAAAAAAGAAAGTCGAAGTTAAAGTTAACTATTAATAAAAAAAAGTAATAAAAAATAAAAATATTACCTTATTTTCATTTCTTAGAAGTCCGCCAAAATTACAGTTTACTAAAAGAAGATTATGTTCGAAGCTAAAAAAAAAAGAAATAAGAAATATTAGTTATCATTTCTTAAAAAAAAAGGTTAATTGTTTTGAAGTGAAACTTCAAAACTTACATAAAAAGCTGACCCAAAAAATTAAAGGCGATTCCTACAAATAGACAAAAAAAGAAACGGTTAATTTCTTTAAAACAGTTCAAAAAAAAATCAAAAAAAAGTTCAAAATAAAACGTTTTGAAACTTACTGACCATATCATCCCAACGTATTTGAGCAACAATAGTCATATTATTTCATATTTATTTGTTTAAATATCAAAAATTTAAATAATAATAGGCCAAATATTATTAAATTTTATCATATGGTAACAGCACTAAAAAGACATATATGTAATAATTTACATTTATAAAGAATCTGGAAAGCTCAATCCACCGATATCTATAAATAAAAAAATAATTAAAAAGAAAAACCAAAAAAAAAAATAAAAATTTTCAAAACTAAGCTTTTGAAACTTACCAATCATATTATCTGAGATCCAGGAAGCTCAACCTACTGATACCTGCAATAAAAAAAAAATTAAAAAAAATTAAAAAACCAAATAATAATAAATAAATAAAATAAATTTTATAAGTTTTGAATAATTCAAAACTTACCAATCTAT
>JADRCO010000232.1:0-41907 GCA_021464525.1 Rhizophagus sp. LPA8_4_AMF | reverse complement strand
ATTCACTTTTAAAAAAACCCAAAAATGTAGTAAAAATGCAGAAAATGTAATTTTCTAATATAAAGTATATATTGAAAATTTCAGTTGAATAGTGTTATACATTGAATTTCATAATTCATAAAATAAATCTGATGCAAAAATATTATAAATTCATCTAGAAAAGTGATTCACTTTTAAAAAAACCCAAAAATGTAGTAAAAATGCAGAAAATGTAATTTTCCAATATAAAGTATGTATTGAAACTTTCGGTTGAATAGTGTTATGCATTGAATTTTATGTTTCACAAAAAAAAATCTCGTACAAAAATATTATAAATTCATTTAGAAAAGTGGTTCACTTTTAAAAAAACCCAAAAATGTAGTAAATATGCAGAAAAATGCAGAATAAATAATTTTCTGATAAAATGTATGTATTAAAACTTTCAGTGAAATGATGTTATGCATTGAATTTATGATTCACAAAAAAAATCTGATACATAAATATTAAGAATTCATCTAGAAAAATGGGTCATTTTTAAAAAAACCCAAAAATGTAGTAAATATGCAGAAAAATGCAATTTTCTAATATAAAGTATGTATTGAAACTTTCAGTAAAATGGTGTTATACTTTGAATTTTATGATTCAAAAAAAAATCCGATGCAAAAATATAAAGAATTCATCTAGAAAAGTGATTCACTTTTGCAAAATGAAAAACGTGAATGGATTTATACTTTTTTTATCATTTAGTCCAAAGCATGAATTATAAGTTTTAGAAAGATGATTTTTAACTATTTTAAATGCATTTTTAGAAAAAATATGATGTCAATCTATTGCAATAAGATATTTTATGGTAAAATGCATTGATTCAAAGATGTACGTGGTTGTCAAAGTAAAATTACGTAGCTTATAAAAAATTAGACATCAATTCTCCAATCATTTTTGCTGCACGCCTGCACCGCAAGGTCGTTACTAAATATTATGTCCATTGGTTAAGAATTACATTTTCTTATCTCAAACTCAACCCCATTCTGACAGAAGACAACATCAAAACCATGAAATACGATATTTATAGAAAATATTTCATTCTTTATTATTTTGATTGATGAAATGATTCCTTCAATAATTTATTATAATTTGATTGCCTTTTAAAATATTTATTAAAACTTCTCAATCGTAATTATTGTATAATTATAGTATTAATGTTAATACTACATTAATATAGATGATGTCGGAAAAACAGTATTTGGCTCCAGAGATGAGATAGATGTATTTTGATGGTTTTAAATTTAGATGATATATATAAGAGTATTTTTGTTAATATATAAAAAGATTGATTATCTGGTTTGAAATTGTCTCTTAATACTTCACTTATTAATCATCTTTTTTATTTCACATAAATTTAAGTGCTGCAAAACTTACATACAGTGAGTACAAAATTGCACATAATTCCTTAAAATAGATCCAATTTTGCTTATAATCTTGCACATTAAAGCTACAGTTTGATGTCTTTCATAGCCATACATAAACATATTAATACTTTTTAAATTAAATATTTACTTATCCCAAAATTTCAATGCTATTGATGGATTGAATTTAATTATTCGCAGGCTTTGTATCATAACTGTTCACATGACTTATGTGTCATACGCTCCAACGCTCCGTACAAAATACAAATTTTAAACTTTAATTAAAGAACGATAATTTATAAAAATACTCAAATATTATCAAATATAACATAAAAAAGTAAATATCAAAAAATCAGCAATATTAAATCATTTATGATGGAAATGTGAAATGATGAGAAATTATTTTGTCAAATTGGCTTAATTTCAGTATATTGTGAAAAAAGATATAGTGAAAAAAGACTTAAAATATGTTTATATAATAAAAAAGACTTAAAATATATAATGAAAAAAAGACTTAAAATATATAGTTTAAAAAGACTTAAAATCATTCAAATTACAATAATGAGTGTAGTTTGCTTAAAATTCATCCAATTGGGATTATTAAAAATGCAAAATAATTTTGAACCTTAAATTTACGTTTTTGATATCTTTAAAAGTCATAGTTGTTTTTTAATTTCCTGAAAAAATCAACTACAGATGTTTATTTCTGCTGGTTTAGTAATTTAAATTTAGTATAAAAGTTCATTAAATAAGTGTAGATTAAATTCACTTAAAATTCTAAAATTCTCAAATATTATCAAGATTAATGTAAAAAGAAGCAAATTATAGTCGTTTTCAAAAAGGTGTATTCACTGTATTGTGAGAAATCACTTGATTTCCCTGATTTTCCATCTTTACAAAACTCTGTTCTGATTGAACTTCATAACAATAAAGATTCTCTCAGATTTCCAGGTAGATATAGTTACCATAACTCTACCAGAAAGACTATATCAAGTTAAATATGACTCCAGCATATAGTAATGACCTGAAAATGGCGCATAATATATCTTCATTATGATGGTTATTCTAAAGAGCAGATTTTGAAGCTTCTTTATATTAGCATTAGTCTGATAAACAAAGTACTGAATTGTATAAAACGTGGAGAACTGTTAGCTAATCCCTGGAGACAAATATCAGGATGACACAAAACTTTATCAGATATTATGAAATATTATTCAGGAGAATGTGGACTTGTATCTTGATGAAATTGTCCAGGAAATGGAGTTCGAAGTGGCAAGCATGTTTCCATTCCTACTCTTTGGAGATCACTAGTTTATTGTGGAATAACACGAAAAAAGTTTATGTTTTATATTTTGAATCATTTTATGCTAATATAATGTATTTCATACAATTATTTATTTTACTGCACAAAATAGCAAAAGAGCGTAATGAATTATTTCGTAGTGCTTTTATGGTACAGTACATATAGGTACACAATATCAACATGAACAGCTAATTTTCTTAGATGAATCAGCCAAAGATGTGAATATGGATACTCAGAAATTAACACAAGAACTATAAAAGAAGTAGCGCTTGTTCGTGGCAGACATTACACACTTTTACCAGCTCTTTCTTTAGATGACATTATTGCTATGAATATTATTGAAGGTGGGTTTAACAAAAGAAGAATTTAAGGAACTTGTAATCTCTCAGTAGTATGTGGTAATTTTTATTTTATTTTTTTTTTTTTGATGCCGTTTTTATTGCTAACTTATTATTAACAATAAAATAATTCATTTAGTTTCCTCAAATGAATTGTAAAAAAGGTATAAAAAAGTATAAAAAAAGCCTGAATCTGATTGGGAATTCAATTTTCTGATTTCACTATTTCCCAATACAACACATATACAATAAAAATTACCCAATCACACCTTTTTGAAAACGGCTATAAACTATTTTTTTGCAGTTTAAATTTTATGATAAAAAAAATGAATTTAATTCTGAAAATTGTAATATTGGCTCAGGCATATATGATTATGTAGTTTTGTGAGTTCATTATTGAATATAATGAAAAATAAATCTTCTATCCGCAGCTTTCGGATAAAAAACTTCACGTGATAAGGAATGATCATCACGGAGTAATCATCAATTTAATCATTCCCGGCAATAACAAAAGCCAAAGCCTGCAAAACAAAGCCAAAGATTGCATGCACCTAAAAAAAATTCCGCAATGGCGAGCATTAGAGATTATTAGCAGATATAATTCTGCAGAATTTTTTGCGGGTGTTACTGGGCTCATTTGCAACTACAATTCTCGGCTTAGTTATTATAAATAAAAACAAAGCCACATGTATGTAGGACATAGCACAGCTTTCAACAGTCTGTATCAATATTTGTAATACTAATATGAACTTGATTGCAATCAAGACTTTACAGCTTAGAGTTTAGTGAACATATTGAATGAAATTTATTATCTTTCTTTCTTTCAAATCAAATCATTCTTGATTTAAGGACCGCCTTATAATACATGATACAAGTTAGTTAGACCTAAGTAAAGATGGGAAACGACATATTGCAGTAGTTACTATAACATAAAAAACAGAGCTAGCTACAGTATCATATTCAGAGTTTTCTTTCCATATTTCATTATAGATCATTTCCACTAGAAAAAATTCGTTCTACTTGTATATATAATTGTTATTAAATAGTTTCAACTTTATTATTTCAACCACTGTTCATAACCACTGGTGCTTTTCTATCAGCTTTTATTTATTCATTCATTTTTTTTAACATCGTTATATAAAATTCATCATGTAAATTATTATTATGCATTTAAAATAAAATTACCATACTATTTTCAGTTAAGATTGTAATTATTGTTATGCTGATCATTATTGAACAATGTTTTAAAATATATTTGGACAAGTCTGTAACAAATTTTATTAAAAATTTGGGATCTACAATCTAAACTTTGAATCATGATAAGCTATCGCTATTCAATTAAAGATCTAATACTTTTGAACATAATCAAAACAATACTTATAAGAAAATTCTTTTAAAGAATATATTACTCAGAAAAAAAAGTGTAGGGATCATATTTTCTGTAGATTAGTCATTATTTATTACTAGCTGAAAAATAAAATCTTATGAACTAGTATATGAAAATCATTATCAATATTCATTGCAATATTATTGGTCTTTCTTATAACAACAAAAATAAATAAGTTACAAATTTTCTATTGTATATACTCAATGAAATTCCTATCATCATGCAACTTATTACGAATATCTTGTCCATTTTGTGAGAGAATACAAGTGAAATTCGATATAATGGAATTATCCGTTCCACCAGTAAAATTTGTCAATAATCCTTTATATTGAGAGTAAATTAATTATAGATTATGATAATCCGTTACAGACTCCAATTCCGATATATCAAGACTTAACTTAAGTTCGGTATCGGTATATCGAATTTCACTGTGTAGTTACAATTTTATTAATCATATAATCTAACTCTTTTACTGCTTTCAGATCTTTTCCTTGCCATGATACTACTCTAAAACTCTCTTGAACAAATTCTATTATACTTTAAGGCTGACAATCTCTTCAATTTTAACTCGTAATGATCAACTGCAGCAAGTTGCATTTGACGGTTGAATACTTTTTCAACTACAACTCTTTGGTTACAAATTCTTATATTTCACTCATAGATGGTTGATGATTATTATTTTAAATTAATTCATAGAACCTATTAACAAATATAAAATATTTTATATCAGATATATATTTATTAACACACCCTTTCTTTGATTTTAAAATTTCTAACAAATAAAGCCTCATGAATTATTAGAGCGATAGAAGTAATGAATAACTTCGTTAAATTTGTTTCCATATTCAATAAATGATTTGCGAATTTGTTTGAGAAATTCTTGTGACTCTTTGGTGTATACATGATCTCCAGTTATCTTTGCGATAAGTTCATTACAACTGAAGCTTAGTAGTTCAACTGATAGGTTCCTTGCTCTAAGAAAAATATATCAGTAGACGAAATTAATCCTAAACGTTACAGAATTTCATGCCGCCCTTGAAGAATTGAAAATGAAAAGATTATTCCAATATGCTACTAGACACTATTTACCATAATTTATATTAATTTTTAAATAAATAGTCATCTATAAATATCCTAATCTTCCGAGATATGACAAAATTTATAACTAAATATATGTCGTGAAAATCGTAAAACCTTTTTATCAGAAAATCGCGCTGTACTATAATCAATTCATCATTTTTTTTCGACGCAGTGTGTTTTTCAAGGAATTTTGTAATCATTTTTTTTTCGTTTTAAATTAAATTCACCTGAATTTTTATTTATTATTAATCTGCATAACTTAAAAAACGAGAAACATCTTCTGTGATCATCTTTTATCTAGTAGGCGGCTTAGCATTGGCCGAAACTTATGACATGATTTCATAATTTGGGCCAAAACTATGTCTCCGAATTTCCTTTTTCGGTTTACAACATGACATAATAAAGATGTCTGTAAATTTGTTCTTGACTTATAAAAAAAATTACGAAAAGAACAGTAGGATCGTCAAATGCATGTTGAATGTAACTTATTCATATAGTAAAAATTCGATAAAAGTGATAATTAATAGGAATTTTTAAACAAAAGCAAATATGCTATGCATTTTAATAGTTTAAATAAACTATATTTGAATGCATAATCATGTGCGAAGTATGACAATCTCATGATTTACAAATTTTTCAATGAAATATGTACAAAAAAAGTAATAAGAACTATGGTTTACTTGCCCAAACGAACAATTTATTAATAATTCAAGGAAATGCGTTACGTTTTCGGAAATTCAAATGCATATCGGCGTTTCAGAACTGATAATATTTCCGTTTTTTTTTATTCATATATATATATTTTTTTTAAAAAAATAGAAAATCAACCTAAATTAAGGATGGTACCTTATCAAAGAAAATAATCTAATACGAACAAATTAAGACATCTTTTTTTTTCAAAAAAAAATGGGGTTGATACTTTATAAAAAATTTTGGAGATTTAATTTA
Organism: Rhizophagus sp. LPA8_4_AMF; assembly: GCA_021464525.1. Taxonomy (NCBI): domain Eukaryota; kingdom Fungi; phylum Glomeromycota; class Glomeromycetes; order Glomerales; family Glomeraceae; genus Rhizophagus; species Rhizophagus sp. LPA8_4_AMF. The sequence goes on along the minus strand of JADRCO010000232.1, from coordinate 35,466 downwards.
TATTATTATGAAATTTTGAAATTTTTTATTCTTTTACTTTTACTAACGTAAAGCTTTGAGTGGTTAACTAGATCGGCCAGAATTATGTGCGGCGTAGTGCGTGTTACGTCACAAGTAATCCGTTAATATATAGATTATAGAAAAACGTAAATCACACTCTAATCTATTTCCACGTACAAATACTAGAAAAACATTTTTTGAAACCCGGACTTCCGGACCGGGTCCATTGGTCGATCCGAAGAAAGCGTTTATTTAATTTATTTAACAAAAGATTTCTATTCAAATTCTATCTAAAAATAGATTAATCAATCTACTAGGTGGCTATGTTGCGAATTGATCGGCTGTGCAACCATAAGATTTTTAGAAAATTTGATAAATTACGTAACATTAATTTAATTTAATTTATATTAGCATTTGTAAACTTTTTCTAATTTCTGCAAAAATATTTTCTTACTTGTGACTTTATAAATTATTTAAAGAAAGCAAGATTTTTATTCAGGTTTTTTTAGTATTAAATAAAAATTATCGTATGTTAGAATAAGAAATATCAATAAAAAAAAAAAAAATAATAATTAAAAAAATAAAATTTTTTTTTTTTTTTTTTTTTTTATCAAATTTAAAATTTAAAAAAGCAATGGTTTGGAGTCAACAAGAAATTCGTACTTTAATTAAACTTAGGAAAGACACAAATCAAGTAAATATTTTATTCTAATTTACTAATAAATAATAATAGAATAATAAACGAATAAATAAACATAATTATTATTTTATAGTTATATTGGAGTATACTTGAACGTTTGAGACGAGCATATTGGAATAATGTTGCAAACCGACTAAATAATATTTGTAATTCTAATTACATGGGAAACCAATGTAAACGTAAATTTAATAGTTTAGTTACCGTATATAACGTAAGTTTATATAAAACATTCGATTATTATATTATCAAATTATATTTATGATAGATTTAATATTTCAGAATATAGACCGTTATTCAGCGAATGATCAAAGGGGAAGAAGAATTCAAGCATATAGAATATTTTTTAATGAACTTGGAACACGTTTCTGGGAAGGACCTCGTAAGAATATAGAATTTTTTATTGAATAATAAATATAATACAATATTTTAATATCGTATTATTACTTTAGCTGATCGACATGATGTTGCAAGGAATACGCCCAACATTACACAAAGAAGAAATGTAAGAGCACGAAGTAAGTAATTTTCTTAAAAAAATAATAAATAGTTGTTGGATGGGGGAATAGAAATATCGGTCGAAGACCGATATCCGAGTTATAGTTCGGTCATTAGGAATACTGCGGTGACCAATAGGAATTAATGCTACTATACTGATTTAAATATTGAATGTCTCTCGGTCAGTAAAATCCGCATATTCCTAATCGACTGAACAATAATAATATTTATTTCTTAAAAATAATTAAAATTTTTTTTCTTTTTATTAGGAAGAAGAAAAGAAAGAAGAGGAAACATGGAAAATAATAGATGGTAATATGTCTATATGTTTATATGGTGTTTTTAATATATTTTCATTTTGACCCTTTCGTTTCTTTGATAAATGATAAATGATTATTTTATCAGAGTATGGCGTTTTATTTTTTCATGAAATTTGATAATACCAGATAAATGGAATTTTTAATTGTTTATATATGATATGTATGTTTGGCGCTAGATTTTCTGATAATAATCATGATATTTTTTATGATTCTTCTTTCTTTAAATTTCATTCTTATTATAGCACATATAAAATAAATCATACATAGTAAATATCATACAGCAAAATTTTTATCGGTTATAAATAATTAAAATTTAGATAATTTATATTTGATATTTATTTTCTTTGATGCAAAGTAACACGCATACATTAAAAAAAAAAAAAGAAAGAAAAAAAGAAAAAAGAAAAAAGAAAAAGAAAAGAAAAAAGAAAAAAGAAAAGTGTATATTTAAGTATTCAATATACATGTGGTGATTCTTTTGAAGCTTTAGCAAAAATGTAAATTAAATGTGGAGAGATGAGTAATAAAAAAACAATGAAGGAATAGGATCCCCACAAATTACAATATTCTTTGGATAACTTAGAAACTATTTTGCTGTGTTTATAATAATTAAAAATGCTTTCAATATAATAAATTAATGATCCAACAGGAATTTAAGGTCGATTCCACAATACACTGGTCACTCCAACAGTCCAATTTATGTAAATCTCCATAAAGTTTTAGAATTTCCTCCTGGTCTGTTTGATATTACAGGAGAGGTGTGATCTTTACAATACAACATAAAAGAATTGGGAGGTGTACGATGATAGTACACCCCCCAGTAGGTAGTGACATAATAGTCTGACCATTGTCAATGAAACATTGGCTGAAATGCTAGTCAGGATATAATATGCGGTGCAATGAAGGAGCGCGTGGTGATGATGTGGTAAAATCAAAGATGAGAAAATAATAGGTAAACTGAATGGATATGTGAACCAATGGCTAGACCAAAGCCTTATGGTAATATGTAGTAGGTGAAGAGGCAGCAGTTCTCAGACGTTGTGTTATGAGATTGATTTTAATAAATGTATGAGTTTTACGAAATACATTTATAAATCAATGAATAATAGCATTTGTGGCAATAGTATTATAGAATTTCAGTCCTTCTATATGTTCTTCGTAAATGTATGATATATCTTGAAGTGATGTATCTTGGGGTGATATATTTTGAGTTGATACATCACTAGAACTTAATACTGTGAATGAAATTCGATTACATAAATTGTGTATAAATAAAAAGGAATGAAATGGCTAATTCCCAAATCCACAATTGAGAACTGATGATGGAATTTGAGAGAATCCAAGTGGTAGTAAGACTAGACCAATTTGAAACTAAACAATCACTTGAAATGATCTCCTTATACCAAATTTGATATTTTTATCAATACCGACGACTGAAAAAATGATCTTTTAAAATTTTATCAATGCTGACGACTCACACCATGTCAACACCCTATCTTCCTCATCTACAAAGATACATATATCACTATCAAATGTAGGTCCATATGATGTGTCACAATATAATGAATAAAACATATGGTCTATTTCTCATCTATTTAAGGCCAATAAACAATTGTGGTCATCCATTGGTTGAATTCTACATTCTACAGTCCAATACTGATGAAAGTCAGCAAAGCATTCCAGTCATCCATTGGTTTCTATAACTTCTACTGCACAGTATAATACTGGAAAAGCATTGCATTCATCCATTAGTTTCTGTACAGTCCAATACTGATGGAGATCAGCGAAGCATTGCAGTTATCCATTAGTTGAAACTTCTATAGCCCTATCTCCTGATAACGATTGAGGATCTTGGATTGTATCAATAATTTTCCAACATCCGCCAGTTAGGGTCCAAAGGAATGTTGTTCCAATAAGGAATGCAATACTTTGCTAGCCTCTTCTCCTGAAGAACTAATTCAGCCAGTGTATCAAGGGACACAGAAGACTCGTTACAATTACATACGATTTAATTCCTTTTAATATTTGATTTCAATATTAGTTCCAACTCCAAGTGATTGAAACTGTGGCATTCCAGTAACTTCCGTAAAGGTCTAGCCATTGAGAACAGATGGAGGAAAATCAATGTATTTCCTTTTAAAGCATTTAAATGCTTCTTTATGATGGCTTAAAAAGAGCATAGTTGTCCCATGATACAACACCTCCGGGTTCAACCTCATTAAAGAATTTGGATGACATGGAATGTTTGACATTGGTTAAATATTATGTATTTGAGAAGAAATTATTATAAAATAATATTTTATTTAAATTATGAATTTTGGAAAAGTAAATATACGAATTTGTTAAAATTATTATTTGAAAAGAGTTTTTTTAGTTTTAGAAATAATAAAATGAATTTTTTTATATAATACAATTTTACAGAAGAGTAAAGAAAATTTCGCATGTATTTATAACTATTGTTATAATATAATTACTAAATTTGGAAACAAAAAAACTTTTGATTAAGATGATCCAAATATCTACCTGCATGAACCAACAAAGAATTTTTATTATGCAACTAATTTTACGTCACAAGCCATTTTTCCATAAATAGAAATGAGCTACGAGTAATTTTTCTGATCGTGCTAAATATGGCGTGGTTTTTTGATTTTAAGCCTAGTGGCGTAGTTAAAAAAACTTTGCCACAGAATAAACAGAATAATATAAATCAAAAAAATTTTAAAATAATAAATATATAAATATTGTTTTTTTTGATAAAACATAATAAATATATATTATAAAAAGTCATTTATTGCTTAAAAAAGAATGAATAAACAGGGTTGTATCGGGATTTTCAAATCCGAAGGTTTCATTTGTTTCATTTATCATAAATTCTAGACAAGTAAGAATTCGGTGTCACCAGGATAAAATTTAACTAATTTAATAATAGTTCAAATTATTAATCATATTTATTATTATTTTGAAAAAAAAAAAAAATTAGTCATACATAAAACATTTCCTTTTGTCAAATTTTTATTTTTGGAAAATTAATTTAAAAATTAACCCCTTTTGTAACTTGATTTCGGAATTTCAAAAAGTTTTTTATTCCCAATTTTAAACAAAGAATTCGACGAAAGAAAATTAAAAATAAATTTTAATGTTACAAATTATAATAACAATAATAAAAAAACAACAATAACAAAATCAACAATTACAACAAATACAACAATTACAACAATTACTTTAAAATGAATAAAGGTAATAACGCAATATAACTAATTATTATTTATCTTTTGTCATAGGCTGGGCGTAAAATTAAGACATTTACGACAATCACAAAAAGGAGATAATGTCAGAATTTTCTTTCTTTTAATGAGTTACGTAATATTATGTAACACGCGTTTTAATTTCAAATAAATATTTTTATTTTACGAACGCGCGAGTGTTTTCTTATAAAAAGGCTCTGAAAATTCCAAGCAAAACTACGAAAAAAAAACCAAGAAATTCAAGAAAATCCAAAAATCCAAAAATCCAAAAATTCAAAAATCAAAAAATCAAATACACATTACTGTACATTATATCACATATCACATATCACAAAAATTATTTTCGCCTCAAATTATATAAATTTACTCTCCTATTTACACTTATTATTACGCTCATTTAAACATCACCACATAAATCTCGCTATTAGGCCATTACCTTCTTATTACCTTTTCCCCATTTCCCCTACCTTTCCCTTTTTACAATTTTACCACATAATCTCGCTATTAGACCATTACCTTCTCGTTACCTCCCCCCCCCCCCCCCCCCCCCCCTCCTACAACATCATCACATAATCTCGATACTTTTCCCTCTTTTACAACATCATCACATAATCTCGCTACCTCTATTACCTTTACTTTCCTTATTATTACGCAATTTTTCCAAAAAAAGAAAAAAGATTTCTTTCTCTGAAATATTTTCAAAAAATTTTTCAGAGTTTGTTTCTCCACTCTCTAAATAATATCATGGGTAAATGTTATGTATTACCCTTGAAGAAAGTCATTGGCACAAATAGTTATTCGAAAATTGTTAACTTAAACGCATTTGCGAGATCTCTTGAAGTAAAATGTATTTATGAAGATTCATTTAAACTTATTTACGATTTAATGGTTCTTCTTTTTATTAAATACTTCCACTATATCGCGCACTTATTTCTTTTAATTATGTGCATACATTCACGCGTTGATTTGGAAAGTCGAGATGATGGTGATGGAAAGAATGTTAACAGAATAAAATTTATTAAATTTATAATGGTGAATAGCACCTTATCCTGGGCTTTGAAGGGTATAGATATACTCCAGAAGCTCAGGATACAGATATTCTTGAGGCTAATTATAGAAAATTATTTTAATATTTATTCTAAAGTTGAAAAAGGAGAGGGAAGAGCGCAGAATTATTAGATTATGTACGGAAGCCGGTTAGAGTAAATTCCCTATAGAACCAATGGAAACCATTTCAGCTCCATTGGTTGAGAAAAACCAGCGAGCAAGCATTTTGCTAGCGTTAATTCCGCAATAAAGCCAGTTAGCTGAGTATATGGGTGAATAAACACGGTTGGGGCTGTTCACGGCCTGGTGGCTGTTCACGGTTAAGGAGTCGCAGGTGTTCACGGTTGAGGAGTTGCATGTGTTCACGGTTGGTGTCCGGCGGCTGTCCACTTGGGATGTCCCAGCGGGTGTTCACAGTTGGGGAAAAGTTTAAAACATTTAATTGTTCAAATACTTTAAAAACAATTATATTTTTCATAATATTAATTGATTTAATTAAAGTATTTGAACAATTAAATGTATTGGAATCTGTTCATATTCTTTATTGTCATGCGCAAAATTATATAATTAATATAGAGTTCTTTATTGTTATTTTATTAATCTTTAACGTATATTTAATTGATTATTCTCAAAATTATAGAGTTCTTTATTGTTATTTATTAGTCTCTAACGTATATTTTATTCTCAGAATTTTATAGTTAATAATATCGATTATTGTTAATTGATTATTCTCAGAAATATATAATTAATAATATCGATTATTGTTAATTGACTATTCTCAGAATTATATAATTAATAATATCGACTATTGTTTATTCTTAAATATTGTTTATTCATTCATGACTTAAAATTTAATAAAAATATTATTTTTTTTTTTTCTTTTTTTTTAATTTTACAAATATTTTTTCGTTCTAAGTAAATGATAATTTGTCTCGTAATCACCATCTCGAATTATCACCAGTAAATAAAATCTCACGTAATGAAAGAAAAAAAAATTTTAATATCGAAACTAAGTTCAATGATAAACATATTGTGATACAGATATATAATAGAGATAATATATTACGTCAATATAAATAATATATTGTAAAATTCGCCCCCCAAAAATCAGAGAAAGATTTACTCTTATACGCCTAATTGCATACATTCTAATTTTAAAAATCAAAGATGAAGATCATCCCTTTTTTTAATTCTGGGCAATATCATTAATCAAAAAATCTTAATGCAGGCCGGGATTGTTTAATTTTCTATTACCCTTTTGGGTTTTAACAAGGTAAGGAAAAGAGATTCCATAAATTTATTCTAGCTTCTAAAAAGGAATTATGCAAACCATAAAAAGAAAACAAGAGGATCGTCAAAATCGTATGATATGCAACTCATAGAATAATGAAATTCTGCAAAAAGACAAAGAATCAAAGTCAAAAAACCTATTTTTGTGTCGTTATTATAAAAATATATATTTTTTAAATCAATTTATAAAATTAGTTAATTCCAAATAATTTTAATGGTACAAACATATGTGAAACATGCCAAGAAATGTATTGCATAGTTTTACAAATTTTTTTTCACACAAAAGAAAGGAGTCATGAGAACTTTGAATAATCTTTATTTTTATCGATTTTAGTTAGTTCAAAATTACATTCTATTAATAATTTTTTCTTAAAGGATTGTTAAAATCGAAAATTCCAATGAATGCATATTGGCGTTTTTCGGAATTAGTCGTCCGTCATCTTTTGTAGTTTAAATAATTTTTTTTTTTTAAAAAAAAAAAAAAAAAAAAAAAATCATTAGCCCAAATAACCTAAATGAATCATATGAAATAGTTTATCATTTTCTCTCTTTTTCTCAAAAGAAAATATATTGCTTAAAAAAAAAAGAATTTCGGAATTCGGAAGTTGTTTCGCAAAATCTCGAAATTTTTTTTCAATAAAAATTTTACGTTTACTTTTGTATGTCGTCATATGTCGATCCACAATAATGCAGCCAACCAAGTATCGATCGTACTTCAATAAATCCCTAAATAGTATTTTTTGAATACTCTTTCAAAATAAAAGGTTACATAAAATTACAATAAGTCCGCAATATAATTCGGTTATGTTATTTAAAAAATAAATAAAAGACATTTATATTTTTTACACACATCTTTTTCTTATACGCTATTCACATTTTATAATGTCAGACATATTAGACTTTATGTAATATTTATGGAACATGTCCAAAATGTGATATTTCGGATTCGTGATGCATAGATTGTGTTGTTGAATATTTGGTAGAAAATTTTAAAAATTGGTCTAGCGGAGAGATAATCTAATCAAGAAAAGAATACGCAACAGTCCGCTAAAGAATGCATGGGCTATCTTGAGTGAATTTCTCTCAATTTGATCTTATAAGGCATGCCGGTAAGAATGGTTCATTTCCTACGATTTACTCAGCTAGTTGGATGGATCCGTGATGGTCCAACAAAAGTCATACTTAAACGATTAGATAATTCATGGGATCTCAGTGATCATTTTATTAATCAAGTAGGTGTTTATATCTTTGTTATTAGCTTATTTTTAGAATAATTAATCATTTATTAAATTTAAATTTAATAGTAAAATAAATAGTTAAATGTATAGCAAAGGATTGCTTCAGTATAACCTGGTGATCGTCTTCAGAAATTATACTCCTTTCTCGAAACATGATGATTATTTTGGTTGAAGAGAAATTGTCGATCTCCTGTGGTTAATTTCGTCAGGATTATATAAAATTCTTGAGTTAGGACTCGTTAATGGAAATTTACATGGATGTAAATTTTAGTTGAACATGATGGAAGCATGCTGATGTGGATGCGAGGTTCACTAACACAAGTTTACATGGATTATTTAATTTAACATAAATTCAGAAGAAATTTTTGGGTTATACCATTGTTGTTCCTGAAAGAAGAGAAGTAAACAAACTCAAGCTTCCGATATTTACAGTTTTGGTATGATAATGTGGTTGTTATCAGTTGGACTTCGTTCTTAATATGATACTAGAACTCCGTCCACGATCGTTCGTTAATTAATGATGTGGTTTTAGGATCAAGACCAATTGCAAAGCCTGCTGAGAAGTCACCACCTATTTATGCTCAATTGATTGAAAAATGTTTAGGTGTAGATCCTAAGAGTTAATCTGTTATACATGCTAGACAAATTGGAATACAAGAATTCGCTTCATTTCTTATCCGGCGGCAACGAATTCAGTCGCATTAATACGTTGTGTATACATTACCTTGATCACCACACCAATGCGAAGCTCACCAGTAGGAAATGATCACAGCATGATCAAAGCTAAACAAAAAAATAATGCAACAATTATACGATGAATTGAATGAGAATTATATACTTAATTGGAAAAATGGGTTGCTGCCATCTGTGATGATCCTGAGTCATCGGATATTTAGATAAAGCAAGTTTAATGAGGATAATATGAATCATCAATAATATAGCATTTTATTACATAGTAATGCCATTTACTATAGTAGAAACTTAAATTCTATATAACTAATTAATCAAGGTTCGAAAATATTTTATTTTGCTTCTAAAGCGATTTTCTAAGATTATGTTTCATTTTTAATTAGATTTTTTTTTACTTGAATAAAATAAATTTGGTAAGTCACGCGTGTTTATTGTATTTAAATTAGACTGTACCAGATGGGACGCCGCCGACAATCATTTCACCGATAACCACTTCACCGATAAACGTTTCGCCAAATGATCATCTCACCGACAGGTCGTCTCATATGGAAGTAATTTTAAAAATATATTATTATATCATAAAAAAAAAATTTTTTCTTTTAATATTGTTCAATTTAGTAATTATTAATATGTATATCATCTCAAATTTTATTTTTAGTTGTCATGAGTAAAAAAAAAAAATCGTTTAATTCAAAATCAACTGACCTTCGGTGAAATGTTGATCGGAGAAATGATGTCGTAGCAGATAGTATTATTAGTCTATTAAATAATGTATCAAAAAATCTTGACAATAAACTAATAAAGTAAAAATAACAAAATTTAAACATATCGTATACTTCTTTTCCAGTTTTTTTTTTTGTCATGCATTTTCTGCCAACTAGTATTTCGTCTCAATTTAAAGTGTATAATAAAAGTTTAAAAAATGTTAGATATATTCTAGTAAAATATATATCATAACAAATTATATTATAAACTGTCAAAATTATTGAACGGACATAAAAATTTAATTTAGTCTTAGGATGGCGTCTTGCCATATATTCGATGAATTTAGAGAAAACGATTAATCAATAAATTGATGCTGCACGAAACGCTCCGTACTAAAATTTTTTTCCTTTATTATAAAAAACAAAAATGTAATATTACAATCAATATATGATAATAATATAATTCTGGTAAAATGAATGAATAAATAAATATTTCACTTGTGATTCCTTTTACCGCCAGTTATTTAGAATCATAAAAACCTGCATTGCCACACGAGAATGCATTGCGACACGAGTATTGCACGCACGATCAATTATATATCTTCTAGAGAATGTAGGGATGGATCGGCTCCTCTCGGCACCCATAAGAATTAAAAGTAGGAACCTCAAGTTAACATGATAACTACAATATTAATTAATTTGAATTCGATCTATAAGCTATCTTAATTTCATTGGGGCTGATTCGGAGTCGATTTCGGCTCCGCTTTAAAGTTGGTTAAATGAGACAAGTTTTGAAAATACTAAATTTGGAATTGGCTCAGCGTCGGCACCGATACCATCCCTAAAGTAAAGTGCACAGTTGTACAATCTGATTAACTTTGCATATGATCCTTGTTTTTTAAAATCTGGACTTTCATTCGCGAGTATTTCTTTGTAATAATTTTATGTGTATAAAAAAGAATAGAAAGTCGAGCTTATAATCATAAATAAATAATAAATTAATTATCTAGAATTGTGTTTGACTAATTTGATTCGAATATTTGGGTCGGTCAACTATGTAACCCGTTTATAGTAGTCCGCACCTCTTTCAAAAATTTGCAACCAAGACTTAGCATTATATGGAACCTGTATTACAAATTAAATCACTTATTATATTATTAGTTATTGTTTTTTTTAACGGTTAAGTAATAAACTTTACTAAATGCAAAAAGATCGAATATTTAAAAATTATAGTTAACTCTTAACCAAAAGAAGTACGAAACCAGACCATACCCCAAAGAAAAAAGAAAAAAAATGATCTAGTAGATCTAAAACAGCCTAACCGGAAATACTATGAAATGCTCACGAGGCGTTCACGTACTTAAGACCCGCGTGTAATTCTGGTTCGTAACCTAAGTTGCTCACTATGTTGGAAGTGAAACTGACCGTTGATTTTTTTCACAAAGTTACACGAGCAATCCAATAACCCGGATCTTCGATTATAATCGGAACCTTTGATATACCTGTTGTATCTGAATTTTAAATTTAGTTAAATTTCAATTTCAGTCACAACATACCGGAGACCGATTTTACAGTGCAATAATAAAATTATTTTCGGTACGTCGGACTTCTTGATACATCAGGAATCTGACATTTCAGTGATTCGAATTTTCTGATGAGTCCGGATTATCGAGACTGGTTGCGTACTCCATCAACTTCCGGAGATCTATTAATTTTATTGTCATATCGCGCATTTTCAGTCGGTCCGATCTAGGTCATATTTTTACATATTCGATTTCTTCTTTGGAATTTAGGTACTTAAATTCTTAAACATTCTCAATTTTTAGTATGTCTTTGAAAGATTCATGGTCGTGACTTCGAATTTGGATTACTTTTTTAGCATTGCTCCATGAAACTCTCAATTTCTCCAGTAATATTACGTGTCATTCCGTCTGTATCACTGAAACCTGTGTAGTTTCTTCCCTATTATTGCTTTTAGCAATTCACGCGTTCTCTCTATTGCCGCATTTGATATCTCTGAGAATGTATGCATCGTTACCACGTTTTAATGTAGATAATGAATATTTTGTTAATAAGTTTATTTTTTAGTTATATAATGTTTAAAATAGAAAATTATGAATAAAATTATGAAATATTACGCTGCTAAATATAATTAAATTTAAATATAAATTGATCGTAATAATTAAAAATATTGCGAAACATGACAAAGGGAGTTAAACGAAGAAAGAAAAACAAATCACACAATATGTACTATATGTTAAAACCTCAAGAACCCTTAAGTATTTTCTGTGTTTCATTGATGGTCAGAATAATCATGATATGATAGCATTTTAAGTTTTGGGCGTAAATGAAAAAAAACGGAATTTGACTGTGAATATACGTGTAAATACAGTTTATATTGGTAAATAATTTTTATTTATTTACTTTTATGAGAAATTAGATAATTTTTATATTTGATTATTGTAAAAACTTTATTAGATCGATTCTTGGAATTATTTTTTTTTCTCTAATTATTAAAATCTTTATAGTACTTCGTTACAAAATGCATTCCATTTCATTGATTTCTAATTTTAAACAAAAATTCGTTTTATTAAATCGAAAAAAACGGTAAAATATGGAACCATTTATTCAAAGATAAAATTATCTAGAAACAGGATTATGTTAAAACAGATATTATAATTTCGTTATTCTTTTTTTCTTTTATCTGCAAACTCTTTTGATTCCTTTCCTTCTTATAGATGTGTCATACAGTATCGGTTATATTAAAGTAAATAATTGTAGATAATTGATTGAGTAATAAAAATAATTATACCGAATGGTAAATAAATATATATAGACAAAACATTTTGTTCGAAGAAATACCAAAAATCAACCCTACTTCGCAAAGTAAAGTTACAACGGAGGAAGTTTTAGATATCATTACAGAATTACGAAGGGAAAAGAAGCAAAGAAGAAACAAGAAGATTCAACTCACGCTGAAACTTTGACGTCATGTCGGGCAGTCATATCGTTTGGAAACGGCCACTTTGAATTCGCGTGGTTCAACAATGCGGATGGACAAAGGAAGGAGTGACAAAATCACATCACCAAATGAAGTCATGAACACAATAGAGTAAATAGAGCATGTGAATCAAGACTTCCAGCAAATTCACTAAATCGAGAAAACACGAACGAAAGGAATAGTAAGGAGTACAAGGGTTACGTTTATATAAACTTATAGATATACTTGGTTAGTATAGGATTGTCCGTTAAAGTGCCAATTAGTGGCGCAAAATTTAGGGATGGGATCGACTCGCGTTGAGTCGAGTCAGTCGACTCGACTCGACTTTAGGAATCCGCTTCGGCATTTTGGTTCCGAATCGGTTCTGACAAATTTTGTTATGAACAGACTCCGAACTGACCAAGAACCGATTATGGAGCCGAAATGGAACCGAAATGGATGAGCCGACTCGAGCCGACTCGGCTCGCTCCTCAAATAGTATCGGTTCGGAACCGAAATGAGTCGCTCGAGTCGCTCCCAGGCGCAATCCATTGTGGCTAACGGAGTGGATAGTTGTACCTTATAATACTATGTAATGATTTTATATGTTTTTTATTTTACATTATAAAATTCAATAAGAAGTGCGTATTACTAACAAAATAATAATAATTATAATAATAATAATTATACCGAATTTTAATTCAGCATGATAATATACCGGGAACATTTAGTTTATTATTATAATTGAATCATATTTAGAGTTTTCTTTCTATGTTTATACATCCATTAGGATTTTAAATAAATGCACGAATTATGTTTGCTTTAAGACCGCTTTAGTCGCTATTAGGTCATTTCATCAGGAAAAATTCGATCCACTTGTATCTACTAAAATTATTTTATGTAATAAAATAGCAATTACCCATCATTATGTAACAAAAATATTGTTGTTATTTTGTGTTTTTAAACACTTTTTTTATTAGGCAATTATTCTTTAACCAAAAGACAATCATAATATAGCTGATGTGTAATATACTATATCAATAATTTATTGTATACGGTTGGATTAATTTCCTTTCATTTACATTGTTATTGTTCTAATATTTTTTATCCAACATTTATAAAGAAAATCAAATTCAGTAAAGTTTTAAAGATGAGCATAAAATATATAAAAGAATTCTTTTAAAAAAAATTGTAATAATTTTTCTAATTGACATCTCAAATTTGATGCATTTTATTTGGCTTAATGAAAACTGAAGCAGAACCAATAGAGAATCAAAATAGAGCCAAATGAGCTATTTCTATCCCTTAGCCAAGTTGGTAAATTATAGCTATTTAAGTGAACTTTATTAAAAAACATTAATGAGGTTGTGAATTGAGTATAGAGGAAGTACAGGATATAACAAACTCCGAATTTTCCATTATATGATATTTAACCAATCAAATACACCAATTCACTATGAAAACCTAATACTGTGTCAAATCTAAAGCTCTCCGTAAGCCATTTAAGCCAGTCAAGCCTTACTTAAAAAATCCCAAATCTTGCCAAGCTTTACTAATTAATTAATTAATTATAATTTTGGATATCAAGGCTTGGTAAAGGCTTGCAAAGGCTTGCCTTTTTAGGAAAAGCTTGACTTGGCTTAAATGGCTTATAGAGAGTTTTAATCAAATCAAATCAAATAAAAGAAACTTTAAAAATACATATGCTCAAAAATTATGACAGACTTTACATAAACATTTCAAATGTATGTGGCTTCACTTTATTGACCAATTACATTTAGCAACGTTATAATATAAGCCATGCATAATGAGGCAAAGTAACCAATTAAATAAACATTACATAATAAACAGTAATATGAATCATAGGCTGTGCACTGGCTGTGCATCTATACTTTTCTTTTTGAATTTCAATATAAAATCATAACTAAAAGGTTGTTTTTCCAAAATTTCTTTTTAATTTTCATCAAACTTAATTTTTTCTTTCCGAATCATATTATTGAGGTTGCCTAATGGTGAATCCACAATAGATGACTGAAAAATTCCACGCGAATTGCTGATTCATTAGAAGAAAGTTCCGATACATTAATGCATAATTATTTTGTTATGCATTAAATCTTATAAACTTTAATGGAAAATTATCAAAAATCAAAATTTTTTAGAATTTATAAGTAATATCTTGATAATATTTATTTAGTCTTCATGGAATTTGATAAAATAAAATTTTGGAATGAATCTTGGGTTTTATTATAATAAATTTTCTCCAGAAATCATGAAGTTAAGCTGGAATTTATTATTACTTACTATACAAAAATTGTACATATAGACTATCTTTATCATATAATTATAGATAGAAAGTAACAATTGATGTCACAAATCAGAAAAAGAAATGTAAGAAATAATATTATCAAATATAAGTAAATTTATTTATTACATTACTCTGTTTTAATAATAGGGCATGTCAATACTCTTAAAGTGCAAAGCGAGAAGATTATAGTTATAAGTTGTGATTTTACACAAGAAAGTATTAGTTCCAAAATTCTGCCAAAAAATGACATTACTATGGGTCAAGTAAAGCTGTGCTATCCATTCACACGTCTTATACCTGGTTCCGAAATCCTGGCAAAGAAGAATATTGCGATGGGTCAGTTTAAAACTGGCTATGATTTTATTTTACACAAGAAGGCATTAGTCCCAAAATTCTGCTAAAAAATGACATTGCCATGGCTCAAATAAAACTGGGCGATCCATCACACGCCTTATACCTGGTCCCGAAATCCTGGCAAAGAATAATATTGCGATGGGCCAGTTTAAGCCGGGATATCTATACTTCTATGGTTTTATAAGTTGTTATTTTACACAAGAAGATATTGGACAACCTATTACAACTATGGTAGACTGAAGGCAAAGTAGATACTATTGCTAATTATATGTTTTTAATTAAACAACAATATATTCAAGAAATATAAAGACAGAATCTTTAGATAGAATTTTTAAGATTAGAATTATACAACTAATATATAAAATAGTTATAGAGGATATATAATTATATAATTAAACTCAGTTAGTTGAATTAGAATTATTACCCAATTGCTTTATCCTATAATTAAAAAGATTATTCATTTTTATTAAATGAATTTAATTTAAATTATAGAAAATTAGAATTTTATATACCTTTTTTTTTAAAAGATTAATTTATTAGATTTACTAAATTCATTAGATTCATATAACAAATGATATTAGAACTTTATTCAATTCAATTATTTTAATAACAATTATATCCTTCATTTTCCCCCTACATTCTTTGGAAGACAATGCACTAAAACAAGCATTTACAAGATCTGGATCTTTGACTTTTTATGCTATTTGAAATCTACTTAATGATCATAATGACAGTGATACAATTCCTTGGAAAGACTTAACCAATAAGACATTAAAGGGAGCATTTAAGGAAAAGCAAAGTAATGTGTGGCCTCTCTATCATTCAACTACTAATTATTGTCTTCCCATCCAGGAAATGGGAAGAAGATGCATATGGAGGTGTTTACAAAATCTAGATTGTTGACTCTTCATGCTATGTTTTGGAATCTGTTCAATGATCATGATGGCATGCAGTGATACAAATCCTTAGAAAGAGTACCATCTGCATTTGTGGCAATAGTATTAGAGAATTTCAGTCCTTTTATATGTCTTGAAGTGATGTATCTTGGGGTGATATATTTTGAGTAGATATTGGCTAAGTCGTCTCATCTCAAAACATACCATCTCAAGACAAGACATAAGGAGCATTTAAGGAAAGCAAGTGTCCTCTATATCCCGGCCTTCTACTGTGACACATTCAACTAATTACTCATACCTAAAAAGTTCACTGAAGCATTATTGAGAAATGGGAAGAAAATACATACAGAGAGTTTATAAAATCTGGATTTTTGACTCCTCGTGCTATTTTTTAGAATCTGCTTAATGATCATGATGACATGCAGTAATCCAATTTTTCTATAATAGAAAATCCAGCATCACTAAAAGGTTTCATAATTTTAGTTAAATTTGAAACCCCTATAGATTCACTTTTAGCCTAATATTCTTTTATATATTTAAAAGGGAGTATTTTCGTTTTTTTAATGTATAAATGTCGGGTTCGACGTTTTTCATTAAAAAATAATAAATCACTTCTTTCATTAAACGTCAACGGGTCGGGTCAGGTACATTTAAAGAAAGCACTGTCTATCCGGTGGCATAGTCAACTAATTATTCTTCCCATCTACCTAAAACGTTCACACTGAAGCATTATTGAGAAATGGGAAGAAATTACATATAGAGTGTTTACAAAATCTGGAATTTTGGCTCCTCGTGCTATTTTAATCTGCTTAATGAATACAGTAATTCAATTTTTCTATAATAGAAAATCCAGCATTATTAAAGTGTTTCATAATTTTAGTTAAATTTGAAACTCCTATTCTTTATATTTAGATGTTCTATAAATCCTTAGAAAGACTTAGCCCATTAAAAGGAGCATTTAAGGGAAAGCGAAGTAATGTGTGTCCTTCTTTATTCTCCATTCATGACATTATTTTTAATTATTGTAGTAATAAGTCAAATACTAGTATAGAAGATTCATAATGAAAGGAATAAATATTATAGAGATATCATAGTAAAATTTCTTGCTATTATTACTTCAGATAAAATATTAAGTTTCTTTAAAACTATTAAGATGGACTTTATATTTATATACAACTGCTTCTTTAAACGTTTTTAAAGAATTAACTTTATATATATTTGATTTTATAATAAAAGTTTAAACTTATTAAATAGATATGAAATTTCAGTAAATTAGAAAATTTTAGTTTTATATTTTTATTGCTGTGCAATATTTAACCTTTTGATAATCTTTATAATGGGAAAATATAAAGATAAAAAAATTGCAATTTTTTAGTCCGGAGCGTAGCGAAGGACTATATATGTTCTAGCCGTGGTGGTACAAAAATGTCACGTTGTCCGCCCGCATGTTCTTTGAGTTGATGTTTAATTGGTTCTTATATTACATACATATCGACCGGTTAATTGGCCATGTGATGATCCACCTATTTTAACCTGTATACCGTACTTGTTTACTTTTTTTAAACTTGTATATTTTCGATCATTTAAAAACATGGTAAAGCTCCGGATTTCGTAACGCTTCTTTAAAATATTTTTAAGAATTAACTGTTTATATGAATTATTTTATGAAAGTATACTTTAATCATGTTTTATGCAGCATATTAATATTCACATAGAATATAATTTAATATTTTCTTTTCTTTTACATTCCTTTTGCAAAAAAATAAATAAGATAAAACAAGTATATTTTTTTAAATCAATATAAAATAATTATATTGGCAAGTGTAAATTTAAATTATATTAAACTATGTTAATTAAGATTAAGAAATTTGTTATAGCAATTTTTAGAGATTATTATTAAATATAATCACCTTTCACTCGTCCTAGTTTTCAGACTAAAATAAAATACCATAACCTAAAGAATTTCTGAATCATAATATCTTCGGACTCCCGGTTAAAAATATCAGACCTATAGAGGTGCCCAACACCGGGTCAAAATTGCACTTTTTATTCTTGCACGATCACCTGTGTCAAGCCCGCGGTGGATCACGCATTTTTGGAGACGGGGCTTTTTTTACTCTATTATTTGGCAAAGTCTCATTACACAAATGTGATAAAATTGGAATACACAAGTCTACGTGTTAAGATATAATTTTCAACAGCTGCAGCTGAGTGCGGCGAACTTATAATTAAGAAGAATGGTCTCTTACATTCATTAGAGAATAAGACGTCAATGATTTCACAAGGACAAAGTCGTAACTCATCCTGATATCGGTTAATAACTATTGATCCAATTTTCTACTTAGAAGTTGCAGCTGAATGAGCAACGGCATCTTACACTCCTCACATTATTTGGTGATTACTATATTATGATTGCATGCAGTATCGGAGCTGGTATCTATGCAATTCTGGACGACGATACATTGTAACTAAGCCGCGAGAAAAGCTGTTTATTGAGATATATCCTTCCTTAATACCTAGTAATAGTTTAGAAAGATTTTCCCTTTGCAAGCTTGTTGGCCAAAAATTTACGCAAATATTTAAATAACAAGAACTGAAACCGATTTCCTTCGAACTTCACCAATGATGATACCGACTCTGGTCCATCAGAAATGAGTAATTCGAAAGATTTTTTTCGAAACTCCATTGGTGCTTAGTCTAAAAATATTACAAGAGAAAAGAAATCTTGATTGCATTAAGAATCTGAATTATAATCGGCGGCTCTACAGAAGATGCAATAAGAAGTAGCCACAAGTTAGGAGGAAGATTTTCTTTTTAATTTGATAAAACATATCGATATAGGTGGAACTAATTAGTGTCAATATAATTTAAAAATTAACATAAAAACTTTTCATTCTATATTCTTATTAAATAGAAGATCCGTTTTGATCCGGCATTATCATTTACGGAGCCGATTGCGATTGTCGCTTCAGAACAAATTATTTGTTATCGAGGCTTGTCCCAAATCATCTTTTCTAGAATCTTGGGAATTAAGAATATTCATTTTCCATGCTACAGTGGAAAAATATATTGCCCTTTTATACAAACAGATCCGATTTAATGATCCAGACTGCGTGTAAAGTAATTTGCGTGAAATTAAGTGTGATTTGGTTCTTTGAATTCTTTTAATGATTCATGACTCTTTGAATTCTTTAAGTAATTCATTTCCATTTGGACAATATATTGACTAATTTTACACAGTTTGGGAAAATATTTTCTTATATTATTTTTCTAATTGTGTACAATTTAGGAATTAGGATCCCAAATCCTGGTATAAAGAATATTAAATTTTCGCGTCTTTAATTTTTAAACAATGGCACCCGAGAATCAGATCCGAAGGAGAGTTAATTATGCCTCAAAGAATACGTATTGATAAAAGCTCCCTTACGAATTTCCAGGCAGCATAAGTCGTTTAGGATCAAAGGACGAATATCAAATAAAGATCTATTGTTCATACAAATATTGTTAAGCATGGTTAAGAGCGCGCTTCAATAGAAATTGAAAAGCAAGAAAATCATTGATTTTAAGCCACCGATCACAATTCTTTTTTATATTTTATTTTATTTGTCATTTTCATGTAATTTCTTTAAAAAAAACGTTGGCTAAGTGAAAAAATGAGGTTATTTTATTGCGTTAAAGCTTGGAGAGGAAGAAAGATACGATTCATTATTTAAAGATCTCTTTAATCGCTCATTTTCGTATTGAAATTAAAATTCTTTATATAAGGATTTTTTATTAACATATGGTTTTTTTTAACGCTAGCTCAGTGAATGAAATTGAAGTTTCACATACGTTACATACGGTATCACAAATCCCGTTGTGAAGCCTACTATATTTAATCGGACGAGAGCGGAACAAATAATGGAGACGTTTGAACATGAAGTGGGCACATTTATGATTCGAGACCCTATTGTGATGCATTTTAATTTAGCATTATATTGTTAATGTTTCCAAAGGAAAGAGGAAAGAGGAACTATGATTAACCATGTAACGAAAGTGTTTATCGTATTCGGATTCTTACACGTTCAGTTGCTATCCGACTTCAAAGTCGTTCTGAATGAAGCATATTATTGTGTAAAAGACAAACAATAGGTAAGTATTAATAATTATACATATTTTTTTATAAGCACAATTGCACTTAATAAATAACTAATATTTCAGTATTGTTAATAACCCTGCAGTACATATCTTACACAAATGGTCTTAAGGCTAATATGATCGAGGCGATTGAATCAATTTTGAAATCCATTAATCTTAAATATCAAAAATTCTATTCTTATACCCATGTATAATGATACTCTTAACACTTTTACTAGTGTTGTTAAATCCAAGTCAAACCGGATCAGACCGATATTAGCTAGTGAAAGTGATCCAACGGTAAGAGCAGAAATTATTTCACGCGACCATTTTTGAGGCCATGAAGGTAAAATACCTTAAACAATTGCATTAACACAGTACGTATTAATTAGGATTTATTTTAATGTAGGTGGCGGTGATATAATTTAAAAATTTGGTTGGGCTGATGACAAATTGATTTTAAAGGATATGCCGCTATTGAATAAAACAAAACAAAATACTAAAAAACAAAATATCTGAATTTACTATATATTTTTGTACAAAAAAAGAAAATAAATAAATAAATATATGAAAATAAATGGTACTACATTGATATTATCTCAAAAATTTCTTCCAAATGTGTGTTAAATGGCAAGTAAACTTCCTTTGATTCGAATTGTCCCAATTCTTGGCTATTACCGAGAGATTGGAGTTCATATAAAATTTTCGGTCTTTTCTCTGTCAGACACAGCTGCTCCCATTTGACTGATGCGAATCTTGCAGTCATGCAATATTGTCTCTTTGCAGGCTAACTTCTATATAATAAAAAAACAATTTGCTTGTTACTTTTGTTTCTTATTATTAAGGTCATGGATATCATTTCATCGTTTATACCGATTGATTTGTTAATTGATAAAGCGATTGAAGATGCGGATGATGTAGAATATAGAATATTATCCTAATACTGCCGGAGCCTAGGTTAAGCCGTTAAGGATGCCCATCGTATTTGATCATGTGAAGTTCTTTGGTGCGTAATGAGGATTATTATTTGATGTATTTTTGTATTTTTTTTTTCTCGTATCGTCATGGGATACTATATGAATTGAAGGGTAGTAATACATGAAGTATATTATGTGAAAAAATTTCTCTAAGGATAGGCTGGTGAAGAAATTGAATTTTATTTAATTGTTTATATTCTACATTCATGAAAATAATAAAAAAGAAATTGGTGAGTATGAATTAGCGTAAATTGGGATTGTTCGTTCATATTATCGGCAGTTCGTGGTTTTGTAAAGTACTTTACCTCAAAAATAGTTTAAACAACAGCATCTCGTGTTACCTTTAGTAGTCGATACACTAATCCTTTTTTTTAAACTTTTTTGCTGTGTCGATGTATCACTTTTATCAATAACCAACGGCTCGATGAACAGATAATCCTAGCCTTAACACTGTATAAAAAATAAGTATATTAATTTTCTTGCATATAATGCTAAAATAATATCGATGATTAGAAATACTTACCTCTTGCTTGTTTTACAGAATAAGTCGTTTAATTGGAACGATTTCGACTGAATTATAAGAATCGGAATTTGATAAATTTTCGTTACATGATTGAAATAAAATTTTTACCTCTTCTATCCTAATGCATTAACGAATGCTGAATAAGATTAAATTCTTTATATGTTTATTATTATGATTACCTTTCAAATTCTATTGATGAATTAGTATATAACAAACGATTGGAAATGATTAACGACATTCAAGATGAATTTGAAATAGCCAAAGAATTAAACAATATAATAAATATAATTCAGTTTAATGCTCGGTTTACAAACAACTGAATCAAAATTTAGTTTTCATGATCGTAATGTACATTAATGTCAATATGCATAATTAGCTTTTAACGAAAATAAATTTTTAGACTCCTAAATACAAATAAGTTGAATTTGCTTATCCATTTAATACATTCTCTTCGTAAAATAAGGCAGACAATTTAAACTTAGAAACTAAAAGTTGAAAATATTTTTCAAATAGTTTATTTTTAACAATAAAAATTCAATATATGATATAGACAAATGAATAGTAATATATATTTTTATTTGAATAAATATATTTTTTATTTAGTAAAAAAAACATATCTAGCCAAAAAAAAAAAAAAAAATTGGCAGTGATTGGGAAAAATTTATCTAAATTGTTTGAATCGTAATACCTGCCAACAATCCGAACCAGTGATTCATTGATCTGTACAGATCATATCCGTTTGAACAAGCTAATACAATAGGAATACTTTAACGACTTATAATAATACTATCATTCGTCAGGAAATTGTTGAAACAATTCATACAAATATTCTTTATATGGAATAAATAATTCCGTAATTTTATAAACTATTTGTTAATGATTAAGGAAATATGTTAATCACTAACATTTTCGGCGAGGTGTCCCTTGACGAAATGGACGATTCGGGAAAAGGATTCGGCAAGATGTCTTCGATGAAACGCCCATTCGGCGAAATATCCTTCGACGAAATTCCCTTCGACGAGATGAATTCGGTAAAATTGGTTTCGGCGAATTGAACTTCGACGAAGCGTACCGTAACCGAATAATTAATGCGCGGAATTCATATGAAATCCCATAATTTGGTGAAACAGATCTATATGCATATAATAAAATGATCAACAAATGATGTAATAGTTTGTCTCTGATAAATGAAAGATTTTTTATTTTTTTAACATTAGCTCAGAATGTGATTTGTGGCTGTTATTTGTGGCAAAGTTCTGTTATTATGGCTTTTTTTTATCATAGCCCACAATTATTATTTTGAATCCACGTAAACTTGATTTATAAGTTTTTGATGCATATTCTCAAAAAACTAATCATGATATCTCTGATAAAAGAAAGATTTTATTATTTTATTAACATTAGCTCAAAATATGATTTGTGGCTTTTTTTTTATCATAGCCACAATTATTATTTTGAATCCACCTAAACCTGATTTATAAGTTGATATATTTTATTTTGTTAAAAAATTTTTAAATATAAATAGCCTTAAATTTTGCTATTCCTTTCCACTTTTTTTCTTTTACTTTATAAATTGAGATAAATTACAATATACAATAAAAATCTTATAACATGTGACACTAGTCATCAACTTATTATATAGTATATGATCTGATCAAGTTTATTCATTTACACCTATAATCATTTAAAATTCATTGCAGAGAAATGGGAGAATTAAATGCCAGTAATATGAAGAACATTTCCCACTTATCAGCTCATTTATATAATATGATTCAAGATGAAAGAAGTGTGTATTGATTCATTAATATGTTAGTCATTGAGTTTCACATAGTAGAAAAAAGAAATCATTGAATATCCAACATATTAATTTAATATTCTAGAAAAGAATACATATACTCATTAAAAGACTTATTCCTCTTAAAATGGCATTATAATTAATCAAATTCAAGGCCATCTTTCAAATATTTTCAAGTTGGATCAATAAAAATGAGGGAAATAACAATAACTGTAAATACTATAAATATAAAAAGAAACAAGTAAAATAATCAATATAGAAATATGATGGAAAGAAATCTTTAATTCATTATGATCTTAAATATATACAGCCAAATACATATACAAAAAAACTTTATGAGGATATAAGGCTTTGATTTTTATATTAGATAATACTTGAATCTTTATAGAAATGATTTTTCATTTATACATACATTTCTACTAACAAGACCAGATTTAACAGCTAGAAAAGGATACATAAATCATTGATTTGGCATAATTATATGTTTATGTAATAGAATTTCAAAAATGTGGTTTTCTCATGTATATATTCTAACTAAATTATTAGAAAGATTATGGTCATATCTTGGAAATTCACCATAAACAACCAAGCATATATGAAATCAAGATATTACACTTGGAATCATAGTTTGCGATTTCTATATTTGAAACTGTGAATAATTGTTAAAGTTCATTGCAAAAATAGAAGAAATGTGCAAATGATTGTTAAAGTCCATCTGCAAAAATGAAAAAAAATGCTAATAAGAAACAAAATTTTAGATTTAATTTCTTAAAAACAGCAAGGATAATGAGAAAATCTTAACTGGCAACTAGTTAGATGATTAATCAAAGTTCTTATAGATTTGATGGAATTTAATATTGAACCAAAATCTTTTTATAGAGTAAAATTATAATAATATATTATTATAATTAAATATTCATATAGCAAGCAATCTAGTTTTTATCAAAGGCAAAGCTTTCAAAATTGAAATTGTGAAATTATGTGATCGTAATCAACAACAATTTAGGCTTTATTATTTATGACTAAAAAAGCCTCTTTTAATCTGCAAAAAGAATGTACATGAAGAGGCAGATTAAAGAGGAATTACTTATGTAACAATTTTGGTTTTATTATAAATTAAAAAGCCTTTCAACTGAATTCATTCCTAATATGCAGACATAATGTAAATAAAGAAGTAAATTGAAAAGGGATTTATTGTTGATTATTTGTAATTAAAACCAATTTGGTTCAAAAAAGCCTCCCAATCCTTTTCTAATTTGCAGGAGGAATGTGCACCACGAAGCTTTATTTATAATTAAAAAAGCCTCTAAATTCATTCTTAATATGCAGGCAAAATGTTTATAAAGAAGAGGATGTATAACAGCAGCTGACCTTATTATTTTTGGTTTTTCCGGTAATTATAGTATACAAAAAACCTATGAAAAGCCAATTAGAAGAGATATGGATTTTGAAATAGAAGAATGTGAAGTGTTTAAAATAATTTGATAGCTGCTATAAGAAACCAGTTGATTTACATACATATTATTCCGAATTCTTTCAATACTCTTGACATTCAATTAAAGTAATAACTGGATCTATATATTAGAAGAGATTTCAGTCAGTTAGTTTCTGGGCAAGTGGATGCTCTCTGAATGCAAAAGACATAAGTTATTATTGGCCATAGTTGAAAATATTCCAAATAGTATATGCACATTTCAACTATAGAACAGGGATAAGTTTCACAAAATTTTTAGACAATTTTACTGTTAAAAGCTATAAAAATAGTTAAAGATGCAAAAGGAACAAATTTGCTTATTGAGTATTTTAAAAAATATGAAACTTGAAGGGTGATCCAAACAAATCAAGGAAGACAAAAGACTTCTCAAAAGAATACAACCAAGCCTGGTCCGACAAGAAGACTTTTCGAAAAATGCAACTAAGCCTGGTCATAAGACAAAAAGTCTTCTCAAAGAATGCAACCAAGTCTGGTCATAAGATGGATAAGGGATCTTTCAGGATATTTATGATATAAAATCTCAGAAGATAGGATATTTAATAAAAAAAAATCATGTTGTATGTGGCTATTTGTTTGTTCATTGTTCATTGTATGTAATTTGCAGTGGTATTGGTGGTAGTAGTGATGGTGATAGTGGTGTGTGTTGGTGGTATTTGTAGTGGCGCGGCTATGAATCTGCGTTGCTAAAGTAATATAAATCTTTTACTTCATCAGGCTCCTTTAATAATTCGTTTAGTACATTTATTTTATAACATCGGAATCTGTTCTTTTAAGCTGTACTATCTTATTACGGTGATATGATAAACATTTTAACGTTTTGTAATAAAATTTCCAGCTTAAATGTAAAGGAGATTAATACTACTGATCCAAAGAATTAAATAGTTCAGATATATTTGTTTATTATATGATACTTCAATATTTTCGGTCTTTTAAAATTCTATCTAGCAGTGAACACCCTAAATAATTGCGTTCTAAATTACATTCTAAATTACATATAAAATACGGCACCAAAATAAAATAGTCGCTGCAAAAGCACTTAAAATCTTTTACTTGTAAATTTAATAGATTGGAAGACAAAGTCTAAAATTCGATTGGATAGATTTTATAAAATAATTTTTACAGATAACGGTAATTACAAGTTTACCCCTCTCGATTATTATTGTTATTTTCAATAATATGAATTATAGAGTATATCAGTCAACTGTCAAAAACAAATGCGTTATCTAATAAATCAACGAATAAAGAAATTTTCAATATTATACATATACTGACTTTACGAAAAATGATTCTTTTTAAAGATTTTATTTTTAAAGAATAGAATAAAAATTTGCATAGAATAATTTCATAGTCATCTTTATTTTTTTTTTTGTTTAAAGAACCATCAAAGTCGGTGATTCGATAATTGATCCTATATCAGAACATCATCAGATTTTAAATAAACAAAAACGCAAGAGAACCGGTCATTCTCACAAAATTTGATATTTGGAGGGATTTACAAAATTTTTAATTTACGCGTTACTGTATAATTTCGAACAAATTGAAGTATCTTTTCAGATGGCACTTTATTTTGTTGGAAAAGAAAATTTACATATAACGTGCATAATTTGATCTTTATTAAAACTTTCACTTAAGTAGTTTATATTTTACCAAAAATAGAATCATGTTGATGTAATACAGGACGCGTATTAATAGTTATGCACTGCATTAGTTGTTGATTAAACAGTAAACTTTTTTCACGTATTCTCCCATTTCCAAACTATCAGAATTCTAATTTTTCAATCAGAATGAATATGAGGAATATGAATGAATTTCTAGGTTGAATGAACCTTAAATTAGTCATAAAAAAAGGTTCTTTTGTGAAGATTAATATTAAAATCATAGGAAGCGATACCATATATAAATGTTATTTAACGAGAGTATAATTACTTCGTAATTAATATATTAATAAAAAGACGATAAAAGACCAAAGAAAGAAAAAATCCCCTCAAAATTTTTATTTTTTATAATAAATATGTCGGATATGAATTATTGCAGGTGAACCCGTCTGAAATTTGAGGTAAAGTATTTTTTTTTACATGTTCTTGTATGTAGTTTGATGTATGTAGTTGGAGCGAATTCATATCTTAAACGAAGTGTATTAAATTAAAACATAAAATATTCTTAAATTTTCCATTATAGGTTTAATTAGTAAATTACTATGAATCGTACTCACACACATTGATTTAATATAACAGGAATTAAAAATTTAAAAACACAATCAGTACCAAGAATTTGTTTTGCATAACTCATGAAATCGAACAATAAGTGATTATTATCCATCTTGTTTCGCATAATCTTCATTACATGTTTCAAGCGCGACGCTGAAGCAGAAGTAGATCCACATAATTATTATGTATTCTTTGTTTACATCGGTTGTACGGAAAAATGTACAGTATTTATAAAAGAATTGAGTTCTGAATCCAATATATAGGTACGTGGTTCAAATCCTCTATACTATCATACAGTCAAAGACATCGAAAGAAAATCACTAAGGAAGGAGGGAAGCAAGCCAATGAAGAAGCGACCGGTTTTGACTTCTGAGAAGCTATGAAGCGTGACAAAGGAAAAGCAACACCTATTAACGAGACTAGCAAAGTTGTAAAAAAAGTCAATTCGTCCATTTATTCCGTAAAAGGCTCATATTTCCGGAGTTAATAACCTTAATATCCCGGAATTTATCGTTTTCCGTGAATGGATCCGTGAATGGCTCATTTTTACGGTGTTTTTACAGAAATAACGGATAAAATTTTTCTTAAAGAAGTGAAGATAGAAGAGTAGGAAGAAGTAGATTTTCTACTTATTAGTTTTTTCATGCATTGCGCCTTTTTCTTCTTTTATTTATGTTGCTAATAGGGTAAGTGTAGATTAGGGATGGGGACGACCCGCTCGGTTCCGAACCGATATTATTGAAAAAACGAGTTGAGCAGAGTCAGACCGAAAATCAGGTTCGGTTCCATAATCGGTTTTTATCACTTCGGTCCAGAACCGAATCAAAATTATCAAACAACCCCGATGTACAAAACCATATGGAACAACACAAGTCGCTCAACCCGAACTTATTCCATCCCTAGTGTCTATTCAATAATAGTGGAGGATGGAAGATTTTTTTTTTTTTGTATATAAATAATAAATTGTTCCAAAAGAAGCGATGTATGAAATGTTATTCTTATACAGCCCTTAACCAACTGATCTATATTTTAGGAATTACTATTGCCCGGCGACTGAACTCTATTGCCACACCATCGCCTGCTTCAGGCGAAGAAACAATAGATCAATTAAGAGAATAACACAATGTGTAATTCTATTTCATGATTCTCTTAATTTATCTACTACTTCAACTTAAGCATGAGATTTCGACTGCTTGTTAGACGTAGTATCCTATGATATGAAACTCATTATTTCCTGTATCAACAGCCAACTGGAAAGATATACACTAGTATCTCGGAACTTGATCGTTGACTATCAAACTAATAACGAATTTTGAATCAATTACTTCAATATTATCATTTAGGAACCCGTAAAGCCGATTGTTACCCTCTTTTCATGCTTGTTGAACCTTTTTATGATTATTGGTAGGGTTAAATAGTTTCTTTTTCGTAGCTGCAGTTGAAATTCGCTAATAAAATAAATCAACATTTTTTTTCAATTTGAAAGACTGGAAAACAAAATATAGAAAATCGTTCCTACAACAGTGTCGTAATTTGCTTCAAATTCAGTTTTGACTGGATCATGTATTTAATGTTGGGAACATTTTTTATCATTTTTAAATACAATCTATTTTTATCTTTTTTATTGAAATGTGTTTTTTGTATTAATCACAAATTTTCATTTAATAAAAAATAATTAAAGGATAACATATTTTCGTTATTCTTCAAATATGGTGGTGTGTTTTACACTTAATTGAATCAATAACATTCATATTATTTAACATATAATAATACTTTCTAATATATGAAATCCCGAGAGGGTAGAGTATGTTCTATTTCTTAATCATGTGACGTAAGATCAGTGTTTGGTGAAAAATTAAGGTCGAAATATACTTTGAAGGTCTTAGTATTATGTTGGGCGTTACAAAAATTTTTTCAACATTAATTTTATAGCGCAATTTGGACGCTTTAGTTGATTTTTGGGCTTGAAATTTTTTTTAGTTTGTTAATTATAGCTTTAAAATAAACACACAGTATGAATAAAAAGCGGCAAAAAAATTTATTAATTTTTGAAAATTTATTTAAATAAATTATAAATTATTTACTATATAGTAATTATTTATTGAAATATTATTTACATTGAATGCCTAATATTTTTTCTATCTTTTGTGGAACTTTAATACTGGAATTTTCATTTACTGAATTATATGATATTTTTTCAGTTTGTAATATCATAACAAGTTTCCTTTATTTTGAATATAAATTATAAATGTACTATTGCATGATATATTTTTGAAATTATATTATTTGCTAAAATAATCGAACTTGTTAAAAGAGTGAGAAAAGGAATCATATCATAATTAAACTAACTTTCTGTAAAAAATCTAAAATGTATTTAAAATTAAATGATTTTAGTCTTAATATAATAGTGTGTATAATAATGTTAAAAATTTTACAAACCTGAATAATAAATCGAGGGATACCATCAAAAAAAAATCCAATAAAATTTCCCCCAAAAAATATAAATCGAGTTTCTTTTGATAAAGGAGCATTGAATATCATTATACCAGCAACTTGAGAAGAAAGTATTTGGCATTTCAAGGTTAGTACCAAATAATACAGTAAATAATTACGCCACATTAGCGTTGTTTATACAAAAATATCTGTTTTTTTTGATTTCTTGGAGCATTATAATATACCCATAACAAAATTATTATTGGTATCACGAAGAAAATTATACTATTTGTAAAAAATAAAAATTTAATTAAGATAAATAAGTAAAATATTTTGTAAAAAATTAAAAATTTAATTAAGATAAAAAATATTTATAAAGTAAAGTTGGATCATACCTTGGAATAAACAATTGTGGAACATTTTTTCCATTATTCATAATTAAAGGAAATTTAAATATTACGATATTTTTACCCTTATAAGTAATATATTATTAGTTACGAATAACAATAAAAAAAGTTATATGATGTACTTTATCATAGGATATTTCTTCTTAGCATAAATATAAAGGAAACCTAAAATTGCTATTTCAATGACAATACCAATAAATGGAGATTAAAAATCGTCAATAAATTTTCTAAATAATAAAAGAAATCACTAAAATTAAATAATAAAAAATTTTTTATAATTATAATTATACTTACTATATCTCTGAAATCCAAAGCTCGCTTCTAATGATTTGTTGTACCAAACCATGAAATTGGAGTTACTTCTTTGTTTTTAACCAAAATATCTAAATCTTTTATAATATGATCAACATTTCTTTCACAATCATTATCATCAAAACGAATATTTGTGTGGATTTTCGTCGATTTAATAGGTAATGATATAAGAATTCTTGGAGGTTGTTGGCTATTATCATATTCACAACATTTTATATAATCTATTAATGTCGACAGGTATTGATTCTGCTAAGTCAATTCTTAATTGTGATAAAAATATTTTCTGTCCATCCAATGAAAGGTTCTCAAAAGATTTTGTTCCTTCTTCTGTTAAAGATGATCTTCCAATTGATTTTCTAAATATGATGAAACATTAAAATTGAATAAAATCAATTTAATTAATTTAAAAAAATTTTTACCTGCAAAATTATCTTGGATATTTACTAAAAGGATTGCAATTGAACCAATTGATATTAATAAAGAACTAGTGTAATTTATCCAGATATTAAAATATGCTTACATGTATTAAATTTCAAACGATTTTTTTCAACGCCTAATAGTGGATGATTTGACTTCCAATCCCTGACCACATTATAATTAATAAATGTATTTTCCAAACCTTTCATGTTTATTGTCTTTTTATCAGAACTATACGAGAAATATGGTGAATTTCCTGGGACGGATTGACGCAGTATAGGAATATTGGCATTATTATTATATTGATAAATTGAAACGTTGTTGGTTGATTTCGTTACAGACAAATGATACGTAATGTTTATATTTGTGATTGATAAGGGTATACTTGAATCAATTGATGGATAAGTTGATTTAATATTCGGATTCTCATATCTATAATCTAAAGAAATAAAGAAGATTAATTTTAAATAAAAAAAATAATTATATACACGCCACAACTTACATTATGCTTACCATCCGAGAAGAATTTAGGTAAAGTTGTAGATAAAATTTTCCGTCATTTCATTCTCGAAAGTAACTAAGAGCTGTGTCCATTTCGAAAGGCTGGCACTCCAATATAATCAGATACTTTTATCTGATGGAAACCCTCATGTGCCATTTTGTTTTCTATC
Source organism: Rhizophagus sp. LPA8_4_AMF (assembly GCA_021464525.1). Taxonomy (NCBI): domain Eukaryota; kingdom Fungi; phylum Glomeromycota; class Glomeromycetes; order Glomerales; family Glomeraceae; genus Rhizophagus; species Rhizophagus sp. LPA8_4_AMF. Next base: position 3,849 of record JADRCO010000232.1, on the reverse strand, counting down.
ATCATCAAATATTATTCCTTCAATAGTTTTACTTGATTATCACGTAAAATCACTAAAAATCCTCCTTGAAATAATCCATTAAAAAGGCTAATATTTCTACATCAACATATTTATCACCAAATTTCTCCATATCAAATACAGAACTAAGAATAAAAAAACAATCATTAGACATATAATTAAGGTTATAAAAAATATTTAAACATATAACGAACCCTGAAGTTTGAAATGACATTCTAACGTATTTTTATCTTCTCTGTTAAATGTCAAAATGCACATATTACCGATCCCTTTAAAAGCGGTATCACAAAAAAAATCCAATTCCCAAATGAGGTATCGTTGATTGGTAACACCATTCATAATTGGTTTAATAAAAGACACATAAACCTTAGACGTAAATTTAGATGGATTGGTGAATTCATTAGGTTTTGGATTCATATTGGTGTCTGTTGATTATGCAATTATAATACCAAAATTTCCATCAATTGCGGGAAATATGAAATGATGATCAAAAGAATTTTGCAGATAAAATTTTCCTTCATTTATTAGACCAAAATTTCCTTTATCGTCCCTAATAAATCAAAAAGAATTAATTAATTTCATATTTACTTTAATATTATTAAAATAAACATTAATAATGATGGTACACACGGTTTATTGTAATACTTCCACATTATAACAGTTTCAGTTTCATAATTTGCAAAAATAAAACCATATTCTTCGCTTGTATGCGATATGAGATAGCCGTCAGCACTGATATATGCTTCCATTTATTATAGAGATAGGTGCCACGGGTGTATTGCTTGCCAATATAAAAATTTTAATAAGCTAATATATATATTATATGCAGTATACACTTTAAACATAATATACAGTACATGAATGCGTACAAACCTAATAACATATCCTGTTCGAGTAGCAAATAATACATAATAACTTGCTGAAGCGATATCTACATAAAGTACTATATATATAGAGATCTTGGAAAGGAACGTGTAATGTCAAACCAATAAAATCCGCCGGTCTAAACGACAAAAATTATATTCTGGGATTGAATAATCAACTTTGGCACTATCAATAGTGCCATTTGGATGTAAAATGCGAAGATCAATTCGTGGTTCAATACAAGATCCATTTATTGGTTTAATCAAAAGGATAACCGCTAACCCATCTCTATATAGATTTCAGGTCCAGGTTCAGTTTCATTATGTGATATCACAATATAAGAATAAACGCATAAATTTATCAACAACAAATTCATTTTTTAGATTTTAAGCTAAAATTTATAACTAATTTGTGGTAACACACTATAATGCTATATGTGTAACTTCGTCTGCATAGGAACATCTATTCATCTATTAAATAAAGATATCTATACCCCGAATAGGCCACGATTCTTCAAATGTGGTATTAGAATCTGATTCATACGAAGAGAAGTCATTTCAGCTATTTCTTATTTTATTAATGACGTCAACTAAGAAATTGAGTTTACGACTCGCGTAACAATGGTCCACAATATTTAATAGACGAAATCTTGCTGACAACAAAATTCGTGATCCTTCCATGGAACCACAAAGGTTGACATTGATGTGAAATCTGTATATAATAATGGTAATGGTATACCAAATTCGTATAGAAGAAATGAATACCAGAACTTATTTGGTCGTCTTTAACATCTAATTCTAGTTATTATGGTAACGAAAAGAAAATTACTGATAGTCAAAATGGTTATGGTTCTTCCAGCAACAAATACCGTCAGATATTATAATATGACAGTAATATAATGTTCCAAGATCTCACCTTACTCAGCCGAGGAATATACTTCAAGTCTGATGTTAGAAAAATGAGTTATATGGTGATATCGTAGCACTTTTGACGAGTGATTTGGCTGAATTTATAAAAGATATCAAAGTCTTAAGCGGGAAAGTATTTTAGAGAATAGTAATCACTAATTATTTACAAAGTAGGTCAAATGTGGATCTACATCTTTAGAATGTAATCCAAGTGAAACATTTTATAATAAATTACTCAAAAGTAAAGAATATTGGATAAAGTCAAATATCAATAAAGCAAGAAAACCGACGGAAGTAAGACGGTAAAATCATAGTTATTACTAATCTGGATGATGCAAATAATACCGGCGGTTAGAAAGTAAAAAGTCAAGATTGTACTTTAATTCTTACTGAAGGTAACCCTATGATGGCTTTTGCCGTTGCAAGATTCTCGACAATTATGGCATTGCGGAAACTATTAAACATGAGGAAATGAACACATACCAAATTATGAATAATATAGAAATATTCTTCAACGGAAGACATCTCATGATAATAACAAGATCTAGGTGGAATCATATAAAGGATTGATTATCAATTTCTAGATTATTTCTTCCGTCATTGCTTAGAATTCGATGAAAATCATGAACGTGATTTGATTGACATGGCTTTAAGCAAGAAAAAAAGCCGATGATAGATAAGAAATGGTTATGAAGTTAAGAATCCGGAACCATAATATTAAAGAGATCACAATAACTGATTTATCAACGAAGAGTTGATATTGTTCAGTCTAGCCGATAATGAAAGATCTACATCAAATGTTCTTGGGAAATTTTCTACACGTGCATTATATGTAAGAATGAATCGAATGAATCAAAAGTTTGCGTCATTGCGAGTCAGCATATCATCACGGTGATTCCGAACTGGTTAGTTTCGCAATTTTTCACTTTTTTTAATTCAAAAAAAAATAGTATATTTAGTAAACAAGTAACTTCAGAATATAAACTCTCTTAAGAGTCCAAGCGCTACTCATTCGGTTATTTTCTAAAAAAATTTTAAAATCAACTTATTGACTTCACGATAATTTTGATTAATTATGAACCACTTTTACTAGGTAAACGGAAGTAAGTGGATGAAGAGAAGGAAATTGCATGGGTTACCACAAATTTGTCTAATGCAGTACAGCAAATTTTTCTACACTTCGCTCCGGACGATTAGGTTGAATGAAGTATATATGTTCCAAAGTATAAATCACTATATATCGTTAATAACCTGATATTAATGATTAATGGTAAAAACCAATTCCTATACACCATTGAAGTCAAGATTACTGGAATATGGATTCGTACTTGGACACAAAATTATAAAGATCAGGAACAATGATTTTTTGGAACATAAAAAGTACCCGGTTGGATTAAAGTATGTTACACGATGTATATGACCCTTTTACCCTCACATTTTTATTGGTATAAAGACAGCTAACGTCAAATCAACTGGTCAATTAATTGAACAGAATTTTAGCAATGCTTTAGAAGAAGGGCTTGAAAAGTAGTTTAAACTCAAAACTTCAAACATGGTACGCTTTGATAGGAAGTAGAGTCAAAAGATACAGTATAGTTCGGCTGAAGAGACTCTTAGAATTTATGATTATAGATTAATCAGCTCTAGAATAAATCCAGATTAAGATAGCTTCATAAAGCAGAAATCATTAATTACTCGATTCTAGAGAATTTTAAAGATTTGGAAATGTCAAGTAAGGGAAAATGATGATAAAAACAATTTGGTGATGATGTTAATGGATACTAAACTCTTAAAAAAGCCGAGAAAGAGAAAGAACTTTATCGCAATTCGAAGAATGTCCATAAAAATTTAGAAAGAAAATATGCTTTTTGGATGAAGGGGACGTAAGTTATCAAATTTCACACGTACACATTCTATATTGTGAAGTTAAATTAAATTATCTTATCTTAATTTAAACAATTAATTTATTTATTATTTTTTATACATAAAATAGGAATATTGAAAATTTACTGATGGGTGTACAGGAAACTTAAGAAAGCCCAAGGTATTTTCTATCTTA